>JARYGA010031156.1:0-86949 GCA_030545235.1 Helianthus tuberosus
ATAGTGTTTAAAACTTTAAAACAACAAAAATTGTTTGTGAAGAAATCAAAATGCTCTTTCAGTCAGGAAAGGTTAGAGTATTTCGGGCATGTGGTGAGCAGTGAAGGGGTATCAGCAGATAAAAGCAAGATTGATAGCATGTTGAGCTAGCCACAACCCACTACTGTCAAGGGGTTGAGAGGCTTTCTGGGTTTAACAGGCTATTAACGAAAATTTTGAAAGGGGTATGGGGTTATCAGCAAGCCACTGACCAATTTACTGAATAAAGATAGCTTCACATGGAATGAAGAAGCAGCAAGGGCTTTCAGTCGTGTTCTGATACACACCAAGTCTTTGTCACAAGTTCTGAGTGAAGTTGTGCTCGTTCTTGTGTATGTCTGCTTGGATATGATCTACCATGTGACATATGCTACTTTGTCTTGCTGCAATGGAGTGATTGCTGCTCACGTGCGCGAGCATCTACTGATTCACTTGATGACTGATGCTCGGCCACTGCTGCTGCTACTACAGAGTATTCTTCTCCTTGGTTCCTCTTGAAGCTTGGGGATGTAGTTATATGCTCATGAGACTACTGTAGTCGACTTAATAGTGATGTACTTTGTAATATACTTTTTGCTACCTTGCTCTCCCAAAGGAGCTTTCTAGCTACTGATCTCCTCGACCATCTTCCTTCTGGTATAAAGGAAAGAGCTTCCTGAGAGCCCTTACGCGACCTTCCACTTGCAGAGAGTCCTGCCGATGTAGCTCTTGTTCTTCTTCCTTATCGAGGTCTTCCCTTTCCTCTGATCAACAATGAAAGTTTCATTCAAGTCGTCACCTTAGCAAAAGCACTAAGTAAGCAAACTACCTTAATGAAATAGGAAAGCGGCTAAAAAGAAAGCCATTTTTCGATAGTGATTCTAGGTGAAGTAAATCCCCTATATCTGATAGCTGTAACAGGCCTTCTTCTTACAGAGAAATGCCCCTATTGCGAATCTCTCTCATAAGAAAGAAGAGAGCTAGCATAAGCAGAGCTACCAGCTATACTACCAGAAGAGTAGCTACTATCAGTCCTAAAGAGCCAGTATCCGTCCTTCACTCTTAACTTAAGGAAAGGATGGACCTTAACACTTCCTCTTGATCACAGAAATGCGGGAAGTCTGGCTAAAGGAAGATAGCATCATAAAGAGATGAAAAAAAAGAAAAATGAAGGCGTTAGCGAGGGACCTCTATTAAGTCATTATCTGATAGCTTTCACAGGGCTTCTTGCTAAAGATAAATTGACATAGAGAGCGACTGATCCCAAGTTTAGTATCTTCGGTTTCATCTTATAGGCTGACTTGCATCACTCTAATAGGATTCCTTGCTTGCATCATATCGTACAAATAAGGCATTAGAGAGCCCTTTCTCTTCCTTTATTCGCCGCAGGAAGAAATTCCAAATAAGCCTTCTAACAATAGGACTGGAATCCGAGCTCCTAGGCAAAAGCTTGAAGCTTGAAGCTTGAAGCTTGAAGCTTGAAGATAGAAAGAGAAGAGATTAACGGGATGCTTTATAGTCGAAGTTGCGCCTAATGCTTAATCTAACTATTAGGTACTATATTAGAGAAAGACTCAATCTGCCCAATACTATACGCTTGGAAGAACTTGATTAGAGTAGTAGCCCAGCTCTTGAAGTGGGAAGCACAAGTCGTCACCTTAGCGAAAGCACTAAGTAAGCAAACTACCTTAATGAAATAGGAAAGCGGCTGAAAAGAAAGCCATTTTTCGATAGTGATTCAAGGTGAAGTAAATCCCCTATATCTGATAGCTGTAACAGGCCTTCTTCTTACAGAGAAATGCCCCTATTGCGAATCTCTCTCATAAGAAAGAAGAGAGCTAGCATAAGCAGAGCTACCAGCTATACTACCAGAAGAGCAGCTACTATCAGTCCTAAAGAGCCAGTATCCGTCCTTCACTCTTAACTTAAGGAAAGGACAGACCTTAGCGCTTCCTCTTGATCACAGTAATGCGGGAAGTCTGACTAAAGGAAGATAGCATCATAAAGAGATGAAAAAAAGAAAAATGAAGGCGTTAGCGAGGGACCTCTATTAAGTCATTATCTGATAGCTTTCACAGGGCTTCTTGCTAAATATAAATTGACATAGAGAGCGACTGATTCCAGGTTTAGTATCTTCGGTTTCATCTTATAGGCTGACTTGCATCACTCTAATAGGATTCCTTGCTTGCATCATATCGTACAAATAAGGCATTAGAGAGCCCTTTCTCTTCCTTTATTCGCCGCAGGAAGAAATTCCAAATATGCTGCCTTCGAACGATAGGACTGGAATCCGAGCTCCTAGGCAAAAGGTTGAAGCTTGAAGACAGAAAGAGAAGAGATTAACGGGATGCTTTATTGTCGAAGTTGCGCCTAATACTTAATCTAACTATTAGGTACTATATTAGAGAAAGACTCAATCTACCCAACACTATATGCTTGGAAGAACTTGATTAGGGTAGTAGCCTAGCTCTTGAAGGGGGAAGCACATAACTAATAGGGTTCAGGCTTATACGATTCATGTTATCCCCCCGAAGCCCCTATCACCTGGCTGGAACTCCTGAATTCACTTTTTAACTAGAGGAAGCGCCTAAAAGGGAATCAACTGGGCTAGACTGCTGATCTTATGGAGTAGTCTGACCCTGGGAAAGAGACTGTCATCGCTGCCGAGAATAAACATGCTGTGCCGGGTGACTGGAATCCTCTGAGGTCAGCTGAACAGGCTGACAGTCGGCAGAACATGCTGAGCAAAGCTGCTTGAAGCGTGAGGCTGTTCCGTAACATCAACTATAGAAGAATGCGGTTAGAGTTGATGAACAGGAGAAGGCCGCAATACATCTCCATCATCAGTCTCCCCCGGGGCTTATTAATTAGGTTAAGGAAAAGATGAAGCGCCCCCATTAAAGAAAACATTCAAGGATACGTCGAGTCTCTTGGATTTCACGTCATAGCGTCTATACCCGGACTGAGCATATCCAAGAAAGACACAAGTGGTTTCCTTGGGGACAATTTCTCTCTTAACTGCGTAGGAATATGAACAAAAGACGTGCATCCAAACACTCGACCGTATAGTACTGCTCCAGTAAGAAGTTTGTGAGGTGCCGCTGCAGCTTCTTCCCTCTCTCTTCCCCCAAAAAAGGATAGAGATTCCTCGTCCCTTCTTTATGCACATCCATATACATAGCCAGACACAAAGGTGTACAATCCGGTCAAAATTTGCGGCATTCACTGTAGGTTCTCTTACTTGCTCTAGTGGCTGGCAAAGGCCAACCTAGAGGGGAGAACGAATGGCTCAGGAATCGACTGGTTCCGAGCAGACTCGTGGACCTTGCAGTTTGGATTATCGTAGAAAGAATAAGAGGAGCCGTCTTAGGAAATGACTTAACTTAAAAGACAGATGATGCCCCAGCTTGACTCGAGATCAAGACTCCTTACAGCCCTGCCGCTCCCCTAGCCGCCTACCTACTCGTCTTCATAGCTCGATCGGAGGTCAAGACTGTGGTCCGGCGGAAAAACAGAAGCCGTCCGTATCAAGTGATACGTAAATTGCTCAGTAGTGCTTCGCCACTACCGTAGCTGGCGGAAATGGCTTAATTGGTAGAGCATAGCCTTGCCAAGGCTGAGGTTGATGGTTCAAGTCCCTCCTTCCACTCTCGGCTTCGTCGTTTAGTGGTAACGAGTGTGCGTCCCTTTAGAGATAGGGGTGAGCAGCAAGCAGCCCCTTGTATAGGGTTCCAAACCTATCTTCCTAATAAGAAGAAAGGGGCAAGCCAAAACCTAGTCCTAACAAGTTGCTGGCTTTTCATCAGCCCTTGCGTGCTACCCTTTTCCCTTACTAGTAAGGGGCTGCTTGTTGTAGCGCGCATTGTACTAGTGAATAGGAAAAGCGAATTGAGATTACTAATGACGGATGGAGGTTGAGGATAGAACATGTTCGGTCCCTCGCCCTTATCTCCTTCGCCGGAGACTGCAAATGACGGGAATCCTATCGATAAAGAAGAGGTATAAGCATCGCCTCTCGATCCAATCCGTCTCCCCTGGCCTCCCCAAAACACTCTTGATATAAAAGAGACCTCCCGCCATAGAGAAGAGATCTAAAGTCTGGGTCCCCTCGATCACCCTCCCTTGAACCTGAACTGGTCGAGAGAGATGAACCCGCACCACATTTTATAACCTTCGAACCGAAAGCCCCAACTAGAGATGGAATTCCAGAACCTAAACCACTCCGTTGAGAGCTCCGTGACTCATTCAAGGGAAGGTCCACCAATGATTGCCATTCTCCCCCTATCTGTCTCTTGATCCCTCATTCCACTAATCCGTTGTTACTTTACTGATTCATTCAAGGCATAGACTCCCTCTTTGTCTTATTAGCGTAGGAACGATGAAAGCCGCTTAAGACTCGAAGGGCTAGGCCCCCGGGAGGGCTTTCAGGGACTGGGTAGGGTGGATTATAGAGCTAGGGGCTAAGATTTGTCCATTGGGATTGGGCATGGACGACTGGGCCAGCATTGATGAAAAATGACAAAAGAAAAACTTCTCCCATCGCATCATTAACCGGTGTAGGATTAAAGATCAGGTCCAGGATTCGAGTCAAAACGACCTTCCCTCTCATCTCAGGGTGAGGCAAGGAATTCAAGCAAATGTTCATTCTTCAATCTCTCGGCTGCTCAAGAAGTTGGACTATCTGCTCCTCCGACCCGGAGTGGATTCTAGTGGAAGGGCAGAGCAATGCCTTGCAGTAGGAAGGTGTTTGTTGCTAGGACGGGTTCAAACTGGAATGAAGGGAGGAGGAATTCAATAGTCCACTCTTCCTGGGGATTTATCACTAGCTAGGGCTTTCGAATCAAAGCAAGGGCAGCTGCAACTAAGAGGGAGCAGTAGATCGTCGATGGAAGAGCCATGTCAGTAAACTTCTATTGGGACTTCTATGGATTATGGATTCGACTAGAGGGACTCCTAGCAGCAAACTAGTATAAAGGGCCCCAGACGCAGGAGCCGCCAGCCGGATCGACCATTAAATGATAGGCCGGAGGGATGGGCTCATTCAACTAATCAGTGATCCCTGGGCCTACCTAACACAGATGTCCCTGAAATAGGGGATTGGTTGATCGGAAAGCTCGGGCAGGAGTAGAACATTCCATACAATTCCGATTCGCTAGCCTCTCAAATCCCATTTTTTCATCGGGGTGAATTCTAAGGTTCCTTATTCCGGTTGTAAAGCGGAAGAAGAGGGATAAGTGGCACAGCCCCACCAGCAGCCCACGTTTCCGACCCGAAAGGAATTGCAAATGAAAGAAGAATCTGTGTGCACTATCCATGGAGTGGAGTGACTATTCTGAATCTCCTCTTTTCTATCTCCCCCTTTTTTGCCTTCGGCTATTACCGGCCCAACATTGGATTTGTTTGAAAACAATACAACCAAGGTGGCGTTCATTCAATCAAAGCTTTTATGCCCTAGCACTAATGACTCTCTTTGGAAAGAAACGAATGCAGGGAACAAGTCTTTCCTTTCCACTAGTTCTTGAAAGCTCTCAATCCCCGCTTCTCCAATATTGATTCTCTCTCTCGCATCTGTTCTGCATCAGATAATGAGCCCATGCGGATACTGATTCTCATAATCACTTGTTTTTTTATTGTAACTATTCTACTCAAGTTTGGATCAAGGTTCGTGGCAAGGGGGTATGAATACTGTTCCTCCAGAATGGGAAGCTATTGTAGACTGGTTAGCGGCTCGTGCAAATTCAAAATCAGCGATTAATTTCATCAGTCGGCTTATAGTAGCAGTTGCGATCTATTTTGTTTGGCAGGAACGTAATGCCAGAATATTCAAGAACCAGACGAGACCTCCAGACGTTCTGAGTGACTTAATCTTGCAGACGGTCCGTTATAAGCTAATGGGGGTTAAGTTTAAGGAGAGCACTAATGTTCGAAGATTGCTGGAATCTTGGGGGATTTATTCGAGCCGGTTGGACGATGATGGCGGCTGATTAAGTTTGTTTTGTTTTTTTCTAGATTATAGTCTAGTTGGTTTGTTTTGATGTTTTTCGCTTTTGTTTTTGTTGTCCGGGCTTACTCTCATGGGGATGTCCCATGTTTGAACTAGTGTGGGCTTTTCACACTACTTGTTTTATTTCGTTTGTTGATATATAGAATCACCGGGGTAAAAAAAATAATGAGTCCATGCGCAAACTTTCTCTTTTATTGTATTGGCGCCCGATAGGTAGGCTATTAGATTGAGTCGAAAGCCCTACTATAAAGGTTCCGATTCGAGCGAGAGCCCAAACGGGGGAGGCGAGAACATCTTGATCGAAAGCTCCACTGTTCTGAATAGTGAGAAAGACTTTTTCAAATTTGATCAAATCGATCGATCATTTTTTAATATCTTAGGTGGGCCAACCGACCGAGTTGGGCTGGGCATCCATGTCACAGAACCTTTCTCTAGCCAAGAATCCCATTATTGATCGAATCGAGGCGGATCCAATTCATTGGCAAATGAAAAATCTACCGTTTTCACACTCAGAAAAACCTAGAAAAGAGGAAGAGTCACTAAGACAAGAGCTAGGTAAGCAAGTAAGAAGGAGAGGCTAGAAAAGGTAGGGCTCTCCATCTCTAGGAAGATTGTGTCCAGGATCTAGTAATCTAAAGCCTTGCTTCTTCTGGTCGGCTCGTATTAGCCTGTGCTTTATTACAAGTAGTCATTCCCCCGTTCCTTTAGTCTTTTCAACGGTACTTGAATCTTAAGTTGCGGTCATGTCTCGCCCCCCGCTATAGTGACCGGTTCCATGTTTTCCCCGAATTTCATCAGTTCCAGGCTCAAGTGCCTGTTCATCCATCTTCATTCCAAAGGCGAGCATATCCATTGAGTGACTGTAGCTGCTATCGTTTACAGTCAATAGTTCTTAATCAACCCTTTTTAGAGCTTTAAGAGAGAATAGGGAGTAAGGGGGACCTTCGCTTCATTATAAATTGGACCCGGACCTTCTTTCTTCTCCTGCGGAGCCCTGATAAAGTAACCGGCGGCAGGTTAGTACAGTTCTCCTGCTTACGGATTTTTCCATGCGCTGATTCAAGAGCCTTCTTCTTTCTTAAAATAAAAAAAGAGAAGAAAGGTTTGGTTACGGGAACCAACGGTGACGAAGGTTACCTACTTTCGGTGGACGTGGAGCCAACGAGTTCAGTCGAACAGCGTAACGAGTCTAAGGTTACAGAAGCATTTGCCAACTTTGATAGGCATAGCATTGCAAGCAAATAGAGCAGAGAGCTTACCCTTTCTTTCTATTAGAGTCGTGAGCTTGTTGTAGTCGGTCCTAAAGGGAGAACCTTTCTGCTTACCCCGCATCCTTGCGCGGCTCGGCTTGTTCTTCGAGCCCTGCCTCCCCCTTCCCCCTCTCCCCATTTACCGTCCAAAACAGGCCGTATGGAGTATAGCCAAGTGGTAAGGCATCTGTTTTTGGTACCGGCATGCAAAGGTTCGAATCCTTTTACTCTAGATTATGAACACCCGATCAGATCTGTCAAAAACGAGCTAACGACTACAGGGGAAGGCGCTGACTGCAGTCCCTGAGCCCAGCTTGTAGCAAGCCAAAAGTTTTACTTGAGCCTACTTTGCTAAGAGAAGAGAGAGAAGGAAAAGACAGACTGCACAAAGCAATCCTTCCAACCGCGGAGTTGAACACAACACTGACTTCGGCCAGTTTCTTTCATCAATCTCCTGGCCCTTGCTTAACTCCTTGTTCTGTAAACCGGTCGCTGGTTGATCTGATCGGACCACGGACACGCGAGAGCCCAGCCCGAGAGGAATGCATGGTTCCCCGGCGCTTCATGGGGTGGACGTTCCCAGTCCCCCTCCCTCTAATCTAAGCCCACAGCTCGCCCCAAACCCTACCAGCTTTCCAGGCCATTCAATCCCCGTCATTCCATTTTAGCTCACCTCCAACCGGAAAGCTTTAGCGATGATGTTTTCCGAGAATACGTCCTTTAAAAATGGGATTTGGTTGGATGGAGTCTCCCAGAAGAATGTCATTTTATAAAGGGGCACTACAACTAGCAGCCACTTTCTTATTAGTAAGATAGGTTGCTTGAGCCAATCCTTAAATCGTGGGAGGAGAAGGCAGAAAATTGAGCCCACCCCAGGCAAATACACTTCTCGTTATCTTGTTCCTGGACAAGCTCCCGTACCCGCTCCTTACTCGCATCCTCCCCAATTAAAGTAACATAAGGAGAGGCCACTATCAATTGAATAAGTGTCTCAAAGAGAATGAGGTCTAGCGCCCCATCGAGAAAGAGCAATAGAACAAGGTGGGAATAAGATCTAAGGTAGGACAACCAAGGGCAATTCAATGGCTTTATTTGAGAATCCTTAGACTTTATGCGTAGGCAGGCCCAGCGGTATCCAATCAATGTAGCCGGCAGAACAAAGGAAAGAGGAATGGGAGACGTTTTAGAGGACGATCTAAGTACCGAGAGGGAAATGGAGCTCGAATCCATAGCATTCTCCGCGCACCCACCATTTGTTAGCAGTGACCTTACCACGCTTACCACCAGCCTTTTCACTCAAATCTGTAGTAAGCAGTATCCTTTTTTTTTTGGGGGGTAAAGGGTTACCCCGGTGATTCTATATATTCACAAAACAATCAAAACAAGTAGTGTAGAATGCCTACACTAGTTCAATCATGAGACATGCCCCATGAGAGTAAAACACAAACTACCAGAAACAACCACTAAAAAGCAAACAAAAACGCCCACTAGACTATCCACTAGACAAACGCAAAACAAAACTGACTCAAAACTTAATCAGCCACCATCATCTTCCAAATGATTTCCATTTATCTCCCACTCTTGAAGAAGTCTCCGCACACTTGTAGTGTTCTTTAATCTAGCGCCCATCAGTTTGTATCTGACCGTGTTTAAAATAATTCCACTAATCTTCTCCGGAGGTCTCAACTGATTTTTGAAAATTCTAGCATTTCTTTCCTGCCAAATAAAATACACAGCAGCGGCAACCAGAATTTTAGCAACATAAGTCGAAGCCGATTTAGATCTAGACCGAACCAGCAACCAATCCACTATATCAGTCCATTTCGGACTAACATCACCCATATTCACCTTATTTCGAATTAGATGCCAAACTTGAGAAGCAAATTTGCATTCAAAAAATAAATGCTGATGTGAGTCGAAATTCTGATAACACAACATGCAACACATCATATTCATGTTCTTCCTTCGCGAGATGTCCCACTTTAGAATTTTATCTTGCGTTAACAACTTACATTTAAGGACCAGCCACATCATAAAAGCATGTCGAGGAATACACTGCGAAAACCAGACAATATTACACCAATTAACTTCCGGAGCCGTGTACCGAACCGACTGCCACACACATGAAGTTGAAAACTCCTTTGTATCGCTACCATCTTTCCATACCAATTTGTCACGTTTTGTTGGATTTAATTGTACTTGGTCTAACTGAATTAGAACTGGAAATATATCTCAACAAGCCACAGGCCAAGACCAAGTCCCCTACGAAAATATGTTAGCCACAGAATCATCCAGCTTAAAATCTGCATCGGTAATAGTTCTAGGCGAAATAAAATCACCAAGAGGCCCTATATCACACCAATAATCGAACCAAGCAGAAGTATCGACTCCATTATCTAAAATCGACCATATATGGTTCCTGAGAAAGAGGCCGTAACTGCACTAACTTTCTCCAAGACCAGCAACAATTAGCTTGAGGTTTACACATCCAAAAACTCTTACCTTTTAACCTGTAACTGTGCACCCAATCTACCCATAAATAATCCCGTTTAGACACGATGCTCCAGATATGAGAAGACATAAGAGCCGTATTCATATCCCCAATCCGTCTAATTCCCAACCCACCTTCATATTTCGGAGTACAAACGGTTTTCCAAGAAACTTTAGATTTACCTTTAGAATACACACTATCTTGAGACCAAAGGAAATTTCGCATACAAGCTTCAAGCTCAAGAACAATACGGGACGGCAACATAAAAACAGAAGACCAATAGATGTGCATAGCTGGAGAACTGAAGTAATAAGCTGTAATCTGCCAGCAAAAGAAAGCAACTTGTTCCTCCAATGTGTTATACGTTTTTGTAAACGATCCACGAGCACTCGACAATCACTATAACCGAGCCTGGAAGAGATCAGGGCACTCCCAGATATTTAACAGGCAGCTTTCCTTCCACAAACGGCATGAGCTCTAGAATATCCTCTTTAACATGGCCATTGACATTACAAAAGAATATCGTACTTTTTTTATTATTCGGCATTAACCCCGTCATCTTCGTGAAATTAGATAGCGATGTCATAACACACCTAGCCGAATTGACTTCTCCTCTAGCAAAAAGGAACAAATCATCCGCAAAACAAAGATTGACAGTTTGCTGTTTTTCACATTTACTGTGAAATTTAAAGGAAGAATCAATACGAACCGCATTCTGCAAGATGGCCGTCAACACCTCCATAACTAAGGTAAAAAGATAGGGAGAAATAGGATCCCCTTGCCTTAAACCTCGCTTGCCCTTAAAAAACCATGAATCGAACCATTGACACACATAGAAAATGAGGTAGTCGAGACACATACCATGATCCAGTCAACCATCTTATCTTTAAAACCAAAGCCAAGAAGAGCACTTTTTAGAAATCTCCAGTCGACCGTGTCATAAGCTTTCTGTATATCCACTTTAAAGGCACACCTTGGAGGACCCGTCTGTCTATGATAATTGTGCATTAATTCTTGAGTCAACAAAATATTGTCAGAAATTCTCCTACCAGGAACAAAAGCCGATTGGTTAATACTGACAATATCATTCAGAGCACCTTTAATTCTATCCGCAAGGATTTTACTGATACATTTGTATAAGACATTACAGCAAGCAATCGGCCGATAGTCAGTGACAGCCGAAGGGGTAGGAATTTTCGGAATAAGCACAATAATAGTGTGATTCAAATCTCGAAGAAGGTTTCCTGTCTCAAAAAAATCCATGATAGCACAAGTTACATCATTACCAACAATATGCCAGGCACTCTTGAAAAAAGCCGCGGTATAACCATTTGGGCCTGGCGCTTTATCAATACCAATAGAAAACATCGCCCTTTTCACTTCTTCCGCCGATACTTGGCGAATCATATGATCAGCAACCTGAGGAGAAAGAACTTTAGAGAATAAATCCGGAGCCGGAGAAAGAGAAATATCACCTTGAGTGCTGAAAAATTTCTCATAATACTTGACAAACGGTTGGACAACCGTATCACCCTCATAAAAGTTCCCTTCCGAATCTTTAATTACCTCTATTCGGCTACAGTGATTTCTAACTTTCAGAGATGAATGAAAGAAAGCCGAATTCATATCACCCGCACTTAACCAATTAACTTTCGACTTTTGTTTCAGAAAACGTTCTTCGTCTAACGTTGCTTCTTGAAGATCACGACTAATCAAACATTCGGCTGCCCGAAACTCAGCATTTGCAGGATCCCGATCAATCTTTTGCTGAATGACGTCTAGATCCAATCTCAGATTTTCAACTTTTTTATGCAGATTACCTTGCTTGAATAATAAAGATCGCAACGGGTGTTTAAGAAGACGAAGTTTTTTAACCACTCTAAACTGATGAACACCATTAACGTTTGTACTCCAATTGCTATTAACAATCTCTAAAAACTCAGGTTTATACACCAGGAAATTAGCAAACTTAAAAGACCTCGGCTTCAGTCTACTAGAATCCGGGAACGAAAGAATAGCAGGACAGTGGTCGGAAAGTCTATACGGTTTAAACATGGCCACAGAATTCGGAAATTCAGCAATAAATTCCATATTACCCATCACTCGGTCGAGTTTTTTCAGCAACCCTACCCCATTCCTCGGCTTTTGACTCCATGTAAATTGCATCCCTATACGGTTTATATCAACAACTTCAATATTATCCACGCACTCTTGAAAGTCTCGCATACCAGCAGAAATCATTGAGGATCCCATCGAATTATCCTCTATACTTAGAGTCGTGTTGAAATCACCTAGAATGCACCAAGGTTTATCCTTAACAAGGCCTTTATGCATTACAAGATTACTCCATAACTCTTTCCGTGTCATATAATAATTAGCAGCATAAACAACCGAACAAAACATCATTCTTTTATCCAATTTGAAAACAAGCTGAAAATGCATCACCTGATTAGATTGCGCCAAGATCATGACATCAAAGATAGCCGGATTCCAGCCAATAATAATTCTAGTACCCTTATTACAGCAACCACCATTCGAAGTCCATTCCCAAGATCTAAAAACAGACTTGCAAACTTTACTCAAATTACCAACATCAACATGAGATTCTAAAATAGCACACAAACTGAGATTAAAATCTTTAACTGCTTGCCGAACCTCCTTCTGTTTAAGAGGGCGGTTCAACCCCCTTATATTCCAAGCCGCAATACTAACCATGGGTAACTATTGGAGAAGGAGTGCTTGCTCCTTTACTTTTAACATTTAGAGTACCTTCCGCCAAAAACCCATCCATTTCGTTTTCCACTTCTATAACCTCTTCTTCATCAGATTCCTCATTATTCAGCCCCGGTGTCTTGTTACTAGTGCCCGGTTCATCTACCACTTCATTAAGAACATCAAATGGGTTGTTCGATCTTATATTTATACCACCAGCATTTTTGTTAACGTCGCCTTTTGGTTTAGAACCAACAGGCCGATATTCAAATTTAGACTTTTGCTTGTTGACTGGAATACCAACTTTCTTCGCTGCTTTCTTACCATACACCCCTATGTATCCGTCTTGATTGACAACAGGCAGCTTCTTCCCAGGTTGATTCTTTTGAACATTCCGATTGTGAATTTCATAAACAGGTTTAGATGTTTTCCTCGGTTGTTTCTGTGACAACTCGTAATTCCGAACCTATCTTTGTACTTGGATGTAACCTAGGTGAACGTGATTCGATTATATGAACTTGATTGATTTATTGAATATTACGATTATGTGTCTATGTGTATACATGTATGTTGTAGTCGCACAACACAACCCAACCGCACAAGCCTTTGGGCTTTACAAATCTCGGCCTATTTCTCGTGAACCCGAATCAAAGGGGAGCCCATGTGAAGGATTCGGCCCACTCCCACCATACGCATACATGGATCCTTTGAGGATTGTGTCTCATTACTTGCAATCACATAACACACCTACAAACCCTAGTTCTTTTCTCTCTCTCTCTCTCACGAAACCGAAGGCAGCCAAACATCCTCTTCATCGGAGTTTATTCTCTTGATCGGATCAATTCTTGTCTCTTTTCTATTCGGTAAGTATGTTAACAATTGTTTGATGATTTTATGATGGGTGTTATATATACTCGACATGATTGATGATGAATTGTTATGATTGTTTCGAATCTTATGTGATTAAGCATGGATGAATATAATCGGCTATATATGTATTCGATTCGAATCTTAAGGGTTTGATTTAATACTGATCGATGGTTGTATACTGGTATGATTTATGATGATGAAAAATATTAATTTTAATATTCTTAAAAATCGGCTCACATGTATAGTACTATAGGTCAACATAGGGATTGTTAGTTAATTGATGTGGTTAATGATTGTTGTTTTTGATCGAACAGTGTGTATATATGAAGATTGAGCATGTGATTGTATTTTAAGGTTTGCTTCATAATTACTTGCACATGATTGTGATAAAGAGTCTGCACATGATTCATAATTTTCAATCTAATAATTAGTCAAACCACCCAACTATTTGGTCCAATAACCTTTGGAGGTGATGGACAGTTGTCGACTATGTGGATGTTTTGAATGATAGATTTTAAGGATGATGATGAGTTGTTATGCATTTGATTGTTCCTATTAATTAAATAATAAATTGGTTAGTTGATTGATGGTATATGGAATTGGAAATAAGATAAACTGTTAGTTGACTTATTGTAATATAGGAAATGATGGAATAGATGTAACTGGCTGCTTGATTCACGAAAGTTTGTTAACCAGTCGCACAAGACCCCTAGTCGCATAAGGGGTCCATTCGCACAAGCTGATCAGGTCGCACAAGTGGACCTGATCGTACAAGCAGCCCCTAATCGCACAAGAACTGGTTGTTTGTTGTTTTGGGCCGTAGACTTGGGCTGGGTATTAAAACTGATCGCACTAGATGTATGAACATATAGCTGATTGGGCTGGTTGGTTATGTTTGGGCCGAATTAACACAACCGTACTAGAATACTTAAGTCGCACAAGGTTATTATTTATTTGTTATGTGGGCCGTAGGCTATATGTGTTGGGCTGGGAAACACTACTAGTCGCACAAGATGGATTATTGAATGATATGTTGGGCCATGTGTTAGTACATCAATGAATTTGGGCTTCAACGAGTGGATCGCACAAGTTGTCACACTTGTGCGAGCCCAATAGTTAATATGTTGAACGTGATGATTTCATGTTACCATGATCCGTATGTTAAACTGATAACATTTAAAACATTCTATGTGTGTACTATGTTGCCATGCTCGATACGTGTTAGCAATATGTTAAACTATGTGTAATCATACGTGCTTTAATTGAACCTAAACCTGACATGTGTGATAACCATGTTAGGACGTGGTTGACCACTAGCTTTTAGACGTGACCTTTCTGTGTAATCTGCCGAGCAAACCAAGGTGAGTTCACACTCCGTTACAAAGCATGGGGTTCCCAGGGGTTGGGAATGGGTTAAGGAATAGGGATTCCTCGTCCTGTTGAGACGTAACCAGGAACATAGATTCCTCGTCCTGTTGAGACGTAACCAGGAACATAGATTCCTCGTCCGGTTGAGACGTATTAAACTATACTAGACTAGAACTCTATCAACGAAGTCCCTCCATTTTATATCGACTTAATCGCCGAGGCCAATGGCGAACGGGTCATTAGTTAAATAGCGCTATTAGGTTTAACAAACCTCACACCGTGCCGCAGAGGACGGGCGTGGACTAATGGACTATGGCACGTCAGTGATGATAGACACAGACGTTAGGGCACTTAAACATGACGAACGTTAGTAGTCGATATGGTAACGAGTCTGGTGAACAAAACATGGGGTAGCCCCCACGGCCATAGAGCCGGGCTGGAATAGCCAACGTAAGAACGGGTAACTAATAAACGTTTTTCGAACTATGGGGTAACCCCCACGGCTGGATAGCTGGTAAAGATCAAACTGTGTTTTCGGAATAACTATAAACTGGACAACCAAATGTGAACTCACTCAACTAGTTGTTGACTCGTTACTACATGCTTTGCAGGTCTATAGGTACTTAGCTGGAGCTTGCACAAGGGAGAGTCGTTGTGGGACATGGACAGCTGTGTGCCATGTTAAACCTTTGGATATTTAAACTACGTTTTGGTTTTACACATTATGCTTCCGCTCATAACTTAACTAGGTTTGTTTTGGATATTAATCGTGTTGGTTGAACTTTTACATTAAACATTTACTTGTTCAATATGATTAGTGGTTTGATCCTGGTCAGTCACGCCTCCAAGCGGTGATACTCCGCATGTGGATTTTGGGGGTGTGACAGATTGGTATCAGAGCCATTGGTTATAGAGAACTTGGTTTTAATAAAGGAAAATGTTTTTGTTAAAACCAGACTATAACCTGTACAGTGCTCTACGATCCACAACGACGCTTCACTCCACGTGCAAGGCTCGACATTCTAGGTGATATGGTTTGTGTTTTATTGCCTACTTGCTAGATTGCATAGAACTTTGCTCATGGTATGCTTAGATAAACGTAGCAACTATAGTTTGAAAACACATTTGTGCTTGCTCCCTACTGTCACTCCACACTTACACACATTTGCGACACCTTTCCTATTTGTGTTTCCTTCGATGTGAGATCATGAGGGAACGTGTGAACCTAACTCAAGCCAGCTGACGGCTCTTATCAACAAACAAGTTACGGCAGCACTCGCGGCCGCTAAGACAGGAGGTATAACCTGCTGTTACGAACCTATCCTAGGATGTTAGATCCTACTCTCATGACTCAACTCTCGCGCTTAACCCTGTCTCTCTCGTCCTCGCGTAACAAGGTCAGAACGCTCAGCCGCCTGTATGCACATTTAAGACGTTCATGGACTGTTGTCCTAGTACTTTCAGTGGCACTAAAGGAGCTGTTGGACTCCTCCATTGGTTTGAAAAACTCGAGTTTGTCTTAGAGACGTGTGAATGCCCTGAGGCTCATAGGGTGAATTACGCCACTGGTACTCTCGAAGGCACTACACTAACTCGGCGGAACGCGCGAGTTCAGATGCTGGGACTGGCGGCTGCTAATGCCACCCCATGGAATGATTTTGAGGAACTGATCAAACGCGAATACTGTAGTCGTGATGACATCCACAAACTAGATATGGAGTTCTTTAATCTGATGATGACGGGGTCAGAGATAGAAGCTTACACGAAACGATTCAAAGTCATGTGACTTCTGCTAACCTTGCTACTATCCAGGATATTACTCGTCTTGCTCAACGTCTCTCAGATCAGGCGATAGGACAGAACAAACTGCCGAAGCGTATTAATGCTGCTACAACTACTTCGGATGCTCCCAGTGACAACAAACGCAAGTGGAATGGAAATTTAAGCAAGGGTTTCACTTCGGTTCAATCTTAGTCGAGTACAGGAGCCCCAGTCAGCAGTCTTTTGGTAATTGAAGTCAGGGTGGATACAGGGGAAACCACCCTAAGTGCACTCGATGTAATTTGCACCACAGCGGGCAGTGCAACAAGGATCGTCGTTAGAGATGCAACAAGCTTAGTCATGGAGCCAAAGATTGTAAAAGCTCACGTCCTGCAAACCAGAACCGATAACAGCAGCCACAAGCTCCACAAAATCAGCAGCAACAGCAGGATAACAAGGGATGTTATCAGTGTGGTGCTGGAGATCATTTCATGAGACGCTACCCACGGCTGAACCAGAATCAGAATCAGAACCACAACCAAGGAAACGGGAACAACAATGGGACAACAACGGGGGTAATAATGACGGCAATGGTGCCAGGGGTCGAGTGTTCGTGATTAGACAGGGTGATATTAGGAATGACCCCAACGTTGTGATGGTTTCGACATCGTTATTGGTATGAATTGGCTACCTCAACATCGAACAGAGATTCTTTGTAACGAAAAGATTGCCCGTATTCCTCGCCCAGGTGATGAACCTCTCATGATTCGCGGTGACAAGAGTGGTGCTGTTGTGAGCATCATCTCTTCCCTTAAGGCCCAAAAGTGTTTGCGTAAGGGACACACTGCTTTTCTGGCTCTCGTAACTGACACCTCGAAGAAAGAGAAGAAGATAGAAGATTTTCCAATCGTATGTGACTTCCCTGAAGTATTTCATGAGGAACTACCTGGTCTTCCGCATCATCGCCAGGTCGAATTTCAGATCGAGCTAGCCCATGGAACGGCACCTATAGCTCATGCACCTTATCGCCTAGCACCATCAGAGTTGAAAGAACTTTCTACACAACTACAAGAACTCTTGGATAAGGGCTTTATTCGTCCTAGCTCTTCTCCCTGGGGAGCTCCAGTGCTATTTGTGAAGAAGAAAGACGGTACGTTTAGAATGTGCATCGACTACCGTGAACTGAACAAGGTGACTGTGAAGAATCGCTACCCTCTTCCACGCATTGACGACCTATCCGACCAGTTACAAGGGTCGAGCTACTATTCAAAGATCGATTTGAGATCGGGATATCACCAGCTGAGAGTCCGGGAAGAGGACGTCTCTAAAACAGCCTTTAGAACCCGTTATGGACACTATGAGTTTCTGGTCATGCCTTTTGGGATGACAAACGCACCAGCGGTCTTCATGGACTTGATGAATCGAGTGTGCAAGCCGTACCTAGACAAGTTCGTTATCGTATTCATCGACGACATTCTCATCTATTCGAAGAGTCAGGAAGGACACGAACAGCATATACGACTCATTTTGGAACTCCTTCGAACAGAACAGCTGTACGCTAAGTTTTCAAAATGCGACTTCTGGCTTCGTGAAGTCCATTTCTTAGGTCATGTGGTGAACAAGGATGGGATTCACGTTGATCCATCCAAGGTAGACTCGATCAAGAGCTGGCCTGCACCTCGCACACCAACGGAAATTCGCCAATTCTTGGGTTTGGCAGGTTACTACAGGAGGTTCATTAAGGATTTTTCTAAGATTGCACAACCTCTCACCTCACTAACGCAGAAAGGCGTTGTTTATCGATGGGAAATGCACAGGAACTAGCATTTCAGCACCTAAAGGATAGACTTTGCAGTGCACCTATTCTTTCATTGCCAGAGGGCACAGACAACTTTGTGGTTTACTGCGACGCATCAGTTCAGGGTCTTGGTTGTATATTGATGCAACGGGATAAAGTTATAGCCTACGCCTCACGCCAACTTAAAGTTCATGAAAGGAACTACACTACACACGATATAGAGCTGGGAGCTGTTGTTTTGGTACTTAAGATATGGAGACAATACCTGCATGGTACCAAGTGCGCCATCTACACTGACCACAGGAGCCTCGAGCATATCTTCAAACAGAAGGAACTCAATATGCGACAGCGACGATGGGTCGAACTACTGAATGACTACGAATGCTCGATTAGGTATCACCCAGGCAAAGCCAATGTTGTGGCTGACGCCCTCAGTCGAAAGGACACAGCGCCTAAGCGCGTACTAGCTTTACAACTCACTATATAGTCTAGTCTTCCTTCCCAGATACGAGATGCTCAGGTAGAAGCATTGAAACCAGAAAACGTCAGGGCTGAAGCCCTACGCGGCTCAAGGCAACGCTTAGAACAGAAGGAAGACGGTTCTTACTACGTTACAGGACGCATCTGGGTCCCACTTTATGGCAACCTACAAGAGCTTGCGATGGATGAGGCACACAAGTCTCGCTACTCGGTACACCCTGGTTCGGATAAGATGTACCACGACATCAAAACCCCATATTGGTGGCCTAGCATGAAGGCACACATAGCAACTTACGTTAGCAAGTGTTTGACTTGTGCGAGAGTCAGGGCGGAATACCAGAAACCTTCAGGCCCACTTCAACAACCAGAGATACCACAATGGAAATGGGAACAGATTTCCATGGATTTTGTTACTGGCCTGCCTAGATCACAACGTGGTAACGATACTATTTGGGTGATCGTGGATCGACTCACAAAGTTTGCTCACTTCTTGGCTATCAAAGAAACGGATAAGTTCTCCACTCTAGCAGAAGTATACCTCAAGGAAGTTGTCTCGAGGCACGGGGTGCCCATCTCTATCATCTCGGATCGAGATGCGCGTTTTACATCAGAACTGTGGCAAGCAATGCACAAGTCCTTTGGCTCAAGGCTAGATATGAGCACAGCTTATCACCCACAAACGGACGGGCAGTCAGAACGTACTATCCAGACCTTAGAAGACATGCTTAGGGCATGTGTGATTGACTTTGGCAACGGCTGGGAAAAGCATCTGCCAGTTGTGGAATTTTCGTACAACAATAGCTACCACACCAGCATTAAAGCTGCTCCGTTTGAGGCATTGTACGGGTGTAAATGCCGGTCACCTCTTTGTTGGGCGGAGGTGGGGGATAGTCAGATTACTGGTCCAGAACATGTGGTGGACACAACAGAGAAAATTGCTCAGATACGACAACGAATGGCGGCAGCTCGTGACCGTCGGAAAGTCTACGCCTATAAGGGCAGAAAACCACTAGAGCTCCAGGTTGGAGAACGTGTACTACTCAAAGTTTCACCCTGGAAGGGTGTGGTTCGTTTTGGCAAACGGGGAAAACTTAACCCACGATACGTTGGACCTTTCGAAGTCATTGAGAAAATAGGCAAGGTGGCCTACAGACTGAACTTACCAGCAGAACTCAGTGCAGTTCACGACGTTTTCCATGTGTCAAATCTGAAGAAGTGTCTGTCAGATGAGACCCACGTAGTTCCTCTGAAGGAGCTCACGATCGACGAGCAGTTACGATTCGTCGAGGAACCTGTTGAAATCACGGACCGGGATGTTAAGGTCCTCAAATGTACTAGAATACCCCTCGTTCGAGTTCGATGGAACTCACGTCGCGGCCCAGAGTTCACCTGGGAGCGCGAAGACCAGATGAAACAAAAGTATCCCCAACTGTTTGCAACCGGTACAACCACTACTGAGGCTGAAGCTACGGAATTTCGGGACGAAATTCCAGATCAACGGGGGGAGGATGTGACACCCCAGGAAAACCAGGAAAACCATGCAACTTAACTAGCTTCCTCAGTGAGTACGTGCTAAATTTCGGGACGAAATTTCTTTCAACTTGGGGATAATCTGACAACTCGTAATTCCGAACCTATCTTTGTACTTGGATGTAACCTAGGTGAACGTGATTCGATTATATGAACTTGATTGATTTATTGAATATTACGATTATGTGTCTATGTGTATACATGTATGTTGTAGTCGCACAACACAACCCAACCGCACAAGCCTTTGGGCTTTACAAATCTCGGCCTATTTCTCGTGAACCCGAATCAAAGGGGAGCCCATGTGAAGGATTCGGCCCACTCCCACCATACGCATACATGGATCCTTTGAGGATTGTGTCTCATTACTTGCAATCACATAACACACCTACAAACCCTAGTTCTTTTCTCTCTCTCTCTCTCACGAAACCGAAGGCAGCCAAACATCCTCTTCATCGGAGTTTATTCTCTTGATCGGATCAATTCTTGTCTCTTTTCTATTCGGTAAGTATGTTAACAATTGTTTGATGATTTTATGATGGGTGTTATATATACTCGACATGATTGATGATGAATTGTTATGATTGTTTCGAATCTTATGTGATTAAGCATGGATGAATATAATCGGCTATATATGTATTCGATTCGAATCTTAAGGGTTTGATTTAATACTGATCGATGGTTGTATACTGGTATGATTTATGATGATGAAAAATATTAATTTTAATATTCTTAAAAATCGGCTCACATGTATAGTACTATAGGTCAACATAGGGATTGTTAGTTAATTGATGTGGTTAATGATTGTTGTTTTTGATCGAACAGTGTGTATATATGAAGATTGAGCATGTGATTGTATTTTAAGGTTTGCTTCATAATTACTTGCACATGATTGTGATAAAGAGTCTGCACATGATTCATAATTTTCAATCTAATAATTAGTCAAACCACCCAACTATTTGGTCCAATAACCTTTGGAGGTGATGGACAGTTGTCGACTATGTGGATGTTTTGAATGATAGATTTTAAGGATGATGATGAGTTGTTATGCATTTGATTGTTCCTATTAATTAAATAATAAATTGGTTAGTTGATTGATGGTATATGGAATTGGAAATAAGATAAACTGTTAGTTGACTTATTGTAATATAGGAAATGATGGAATAGATGTAACTGGCTGCTTGATTCACGAAAGTTTGTTAACCAGTCGCACAAGACCCCTAGTCGCATAAGGGGTCCATTCGCACAAGCTGATCAGGTCGCACAAGTGGACCTGATCGTACAAGCAGCCCCTAATCGCACAAGAACTGGTTGTTTGTTGTTTTGGGCCGTAGACTTGGGCTGGGTATTAAAAGTGATCGCACTAGATGTATGAACATATAGCTGATTGGGCTGGTTGGTTATGTTTGGGCCGAATTAACACAACCGTACTAGAATACTTAAGTCGCACAAGGTTATTATTTATTTGTTATGTGGGCCGTAGGCTATATGTGTTGGGCTGGGAAACACTACTAGTTGCACAAGATGGATTATTGAATGATATGTTGGGCCATGTGTTAGTACATCAATGAATTTGGGCTTCAACGAGTGGATCGCACAAGTTGTCACACTTGTGCGAGCCCAATAGTTAATATGTTGAACGTGATGATTTCATGTTACCATGATCCGTATGTTAAACTGATAACATTTAAAACATTCTATGTGTGTACTATGTTGCCATGCTCGATACGTGTTAGCAATATGTTAAACTATGTGTAATCATACGTGCTTTAATTGAACCTAAACCTGACATGTGTGATAACCATGTTAGGACGTGGTTGACCACTAGCTTTTAGACGTGACCTTTCTGTGTAATCTGCCGAGCAAACCAAGGTGAGTTCACACTCCGTTACAAAGCATGGGGTTCCCAGGGGTTGGGAATGGGTTAAGGAATAGGGATTCCTCGTCCTGTTGAGACGTAACCAGGAACATAGATTCCTCGTCCTGTTGAGACGTAACCAGGAACATAGATTCCTCGTCCGGTTGAGACGTATTAAACTATACTAGACTAGAACTCTATCAACGAAGTCCCTCCATTTTATATCGACTTAATCGCCGAGGCCAATGGCGAACGGGTCATTAGTTAAATAGCGCTATTAGGTTTAACAAACCTCACACCGTGCCGCAGAGGACGGGCGTGGACTAATGGACTATGGCACGTCAGTGATGATAGACACAGACGTTAGGGCACTTAAACATGACGAACGTTAGTAGTCGATATGGTAACGAGTCTGGTGAACAAAACATGGGGTAGCCCCCACGGCCATAGAGCCGGGCTGGAATAGCCAACGTAAGAACGGGTAACTAATAAACGTTTTTCGAACTATGGGGTAACCCCCACGGCTGGATAGCTGGTAAAGATCAAACTGTGTTTTCGGAATAACTATAAACTGGACAACCAAATGTGAACTCACTCAACTAGTTGTTGACTCGTTACTACATGCTTTGCAGGTCTATAGGTACTTAGCTGGAGCTTGCACAAGGGAGAGTCGTTGTGGGACATGGACAGCTGTGTGCCATGTTAAACCTTTGGATATTTAAACTACGTTTTGGTTTTACACATTATGCTTCCGCTCATAACTTAACTAGGTTTGTTTTGGATATTAATCGTGTTGGTTGAACTTTTACATTAAACATTTACTTGTTCAATATGATTAGTGGTTTGATCCTGGTCAGTCACGCCTCCAAGCGGTGATACTCCGCATGTGGATTTTGGGGGTGTGACAGTTTCGGGCAACTGTCAGTGGAATGGCCGAAAACACAACAGTTAGCACAACGAAGCGGACTCCATTCATACTCAACATACATTGTCTCTTTAATGAAACCCTCCCCTTCCGGTTCAGGAATTGCCATTGTAATCTCCTCTCGAAATTCATTTTCAGCCGAGACCTCAATCAATGCCCTAGCATAGCTACTTCGACCCCAAGCTTCAATACACATAGATGTAGTAAACGAATCCAGCATTTTTGGTTCCCCAATAGTAGTTGCAATCAAACTAAGACCATCCTCCGTATAAGCCGCTAAGGGAACTTCATGAATTTTGACCCACACTTGAACCTTCTTAACCTCCTTCTTTTCTAACTTAGTTGTTGGAGTCCAGACATCCAGAAATAATGGCTGTGATCTAATAATCCAAGGCCCATCCTTCAGAACATTTGACATTCCAACTTCATCATTAAATTTAAAGAAGAAAAAACCATTCGCGTTCATCATAGTTTTTAATAAACCATACTTTTTCCAATTCGTTCTAACAAAATAATCAACTACAGGGAAAGCAATCCGATCTCCTAAAAAATACCCATACAGAGTATTAGCCATCTTATCCTGCACTGATCGAACAGATTCCCTCGGTAAGACAACATCACAACCCTCTTGTATTACGGAACTAGCCAGGGATCGAAAATTTACTTTCTTCAAACCATTAGCAGCTACTGTGTCAGCGTATGACATCGATTTGGAAGTATTACCCTTACTCGTCTGGTTACCAGAATTATCCCTACCCTCATAGTTTAACCCCGCAGCCTCAAATTCCGATGACTGAACCGAAACATTAACATCCTCTTTTAGAACAGGTTTAACCGGAACCGTAATTTTAGACAACTCATCAATTACATTGAACTTACCAGGTTCACTTGCAGCTGATGAAACAACACCTCTCCTCGGCATCAACGTTTTACCTTCAATATCAACTACCCGAGAAGCTAAACCCTTGATTCTTGTAGGTGGCTTTCCACGATCAAAAAACATGTTATCCCCAGGTTTTGTACGAACATTCAGATTGTTATTGGCACCTCCCTCCATCAGCAAGAAAATCAAATCACCATGCAAAGAACCAAACGAAAACCAGAAAACCAAAATCAGAGAAAACAGAAACACTAATCCTTTAAACCCTAGAATCCGATCTCACCCCTTAATCGATTAACCCAGAGTATCAATCTAGCTAAATTAGTCTCAGCTAACTGCAATCAATAACACCCAGATTAATAAATCAGAGAATCGAACAGGATTACTAAGGCAGGGATTGAAAAAAAAACAAGACAAACCCTAGTTTTGGATCGGTCACTAATGCTAACAAGTTCGTTATAGGGTTTTGAAAGAGAAAACTCTAATCACAGACTGTTATGCATCAGATTACGAAGAAAAACAGAAGGATTCATGGTGAAGAACAAAAATCGCCCAAAGGAGAGAGAGTTAGGGTTTTCATCACTAATCGTATCAAGGAAGGGTTAGATCATAAGCAGTATCCTTCGCAACTAGAGGAGAAATCCTCTTCTTTTCTTTATCTTTCTTGGAATCAAAAACCTTAAGAACCATAGGTGCCACCAACCGAGGCGGAGATTGGAGATACAACGATTGGAGTGCAGTGACCGTACCCGAGATAGATGTGAACCGACGGTTACGGAGAATAGGTGCAACGGGGAATCATGGGAATAACGAGAGGGTACATAGGGAACATGGCTGACCAAGCTCCTTTTTCTAACGATTGAAAAAAGAAAGAGGCCGATGTTCTTCCCAACTGCTCCAATAAACGTGCCTACACCCCATCCCATCTGGAGAATGATATGATTGACCGAGAGTACTTATGAAACCCCGCACTTAACTAAGGGTTTGATCTGCGGCCTTCTGAACTGTTCGCATCGCTCTCTTCGGTTCAAGCGAAGGCTATAATTACAGTTCAGATCGACTTCCTAGCGTACGGAATACGTAATGGATTCCAAAGCCCCTCTGTTAGCTTAGGCTAACGGCACCGATTCCTAGTGCTATAACAGAAACTGCCCTTAACGTGCAAATCAAAGCCCTCACAACACTCGATACCTGCTCCCGCTTATTGATTAGGGTGAGCCACTCAAGTCCCTTGTCACTCGTCCCTCTTTTACGTTTACGAAAATACCGGGCTTTATGCTTTTTTCGGAAACTAAACTAAAGTAGCTCGTCAACCTAAAAACAGAGGACTTCCCTTACTACGAAAGGAGTCCTGTGGATGCCGTACTGATATATCTCCTATTTGTTTTGGATCCAGCTGAAAAAGCCCTTTGCTTAATATTAGCGCGTTAGTGCCCCTACAATTGAAAAGACATTCTAGCACTCCTTTTATAATATAAGGAATTGCATGGCTTTGGTTGGTCACTTGCGGGAAATGAATTCTTTGATGCGCGAGAAAGGGGGCTGCCTTCGCAAGGCTTGCTTGAAAGTCCCAACAGAAAGGACAGTTAATAATTAGTAGTTGGCCCGGCTCTCCCTGCCTGCGCTTTGGTTCTCATGCCTCGTTTTGTTGAAATCATGCGAAGGATAAAGGATTTGCACCGGATAAGCATTTGTTACAGTCGCGAAATACGGGCTTTTGTAAAAGTTTTCATTTTCTGATCTACCTCTAGCTAAGAAAATGCCATTGTCCTATGGCTGCACTAAACTTTGAACTGGACTAAACGAAGACAAAGTGAAGTCGAAGACCAAAGTTTAGTCTAAACAATTTAAGAATTCTTTTTTTTTACTTTCTAAACAATGGTTAGGCGGAAAGGGTACCCTTAGACAATAAGCCAGTGAAAAAGAAAACCTAGCTAGCCTATAAGCTTCCCTCTCCGATTATTGCTTGACTCGCCATAACCCTTACACCACACCGCCCCTCGTCTTCAAGCTACGGCTACATGCATGAAAGCCAACCGCTACAATCCTGCTGCAATAATAACTCGTTATTTTAGCTTGGAAGGACAATAGACTGGCATATCCCATATCTTTTTATTGGATGAGATTAGGGGTCTGTGAGAGCCCTTTCTCTAACTAAAAAAATGCGCTCGCCTCTTTCTTCTCGGAATCCTACGTACCAATGTTGCAACAACCGGCTCTTCCCCAATCAACTCAAGGTATGCAGGTATCTTTTGCTCCACCACCTCAGGTAACCATACCACAGTCTCAGCGGGTTCGCCCGTCTCCACCAAATCAAGGCCAACATGGCTATATGCCAAGGCAAAGGCCTAGTCAATCGCCTAAGCAGTTCACTCAGCTTAACCAACCCATGAGTTTGATTTTACCGCTCCGTGTTCTTTGATTTTTTAAGCCTCTCGGAGACTAATCGGGGGGACTTCTATGTGATTGACCCTTGTCTTGGATTTGACTACTATGTCATCCACATAGTCTATACATCATCTCATGGAAGATGGCCATCATAGCCCTCTGGTAGGTTGCTCCGGCATTCTTTAGGCCGAGCCGAATGGCATGACCTTTGTACAGAAGGTTTCCCGCCCCGTGATGAAGGAAGTCTTCTTTTGGTCTTTCTCGGCCAACCGTCTTTGGATGTATCCTGAGAAACCTTCCATAAATGACAGCGTTTTGTACCCCGACATCTAAATTTGGGAGTGGGAAATCGTCCTTGGGGTAGGCTTTATTTAGTTTAGCTTTCTAAAAGAAAAGTCCTTCCCATCCTTTTTCGGTGCGGGGACAGTTAGAGATCCAATCAGAATAATCCAAGTCCTAATTCAGTGGGCCACTTTTCATTTTTTCTTTGAAAACTCCAAGTTGGGATGGAGCTTGGAGACTTTCTTTTTAGACCTATATTAAAGTTATGCTCTACTAGGACTGGATCTAAGCCTGGCATATCGTTATATGACCAAGCAAAGACGTCCCGGTATCGGCTAAGAAATTGGGCAAACCTTGCCCTTTCTTAGGGACCTAATGATGCGCCGATCATAATGATATTTGGATTCTCCTCGGAACAAGGACCTCTTTCAATGCTTTCTTCGCTCTTTCGGCTCTCTGGGTGGAGTTCTATTGTAGGAATGAATTGGCCGATATCCGCTGTCATCCGATAGCTTAGGCTTTTGAGCGAGACTACGATATGAAGGGCTATCCCTTTCCCGCTCGTTAGCCCCCCTTCTCCTCTCCCTCTCTGGTATAGTCGACTGGCCTCGCTCCTATCCTATTTCTCTTGAATCTTGATATTTCATCCAAAGAACAGAAAATGGTTAACACATGCCGAGAAAATGGTTAACACATGCCGATTGGAGAACGTACTCCCTTCCCAGCTATTAGTGAATCAGGGGCCATCACTCTAATACGAATTGAAAGAATCACTATCGGGTTTGGTACACACCAAGATTATCGTGGTTGAAATACCATCAATTTTGAATAGTTATTAGAGCTTCTAATTAAGTCGATTAAAATAATCTTCTGATTCAATCAGTATTATCTCGTTCATGCTCCTCCCCTGAGAAGCATTTCACTAACCCTTGGGGTCGGGTAGCTACAGTCACACACAGTTCCTGTACACAGTAAGACAGTAGCAGCAGTAGCTACACTGTACCTCCTTAGCCGGTAGCCAGTAGCCAGTGGTAGGAAACCTTTCTCGCCAACTAAAAAGAGTGATTGAGAGTGTCTTTCAGGTTTGATAGTGTCGAGAAGGTATTAGCCACCGGTGACCGTACTTTCGTAAAAGCACCATTGGGCGGTGGTTCTTCTCTTCTTCCTCTGAAACTCGAACAAAAAAAGATCTCGGCATCAGCTCGACTAAGAGTTTCGAGTAAAAAAAGGAAACTTCACTTTACTTAAGACGAAGGAACCGAGTGCAAAAAAACCGGTTTCGCTTCAAACCCCCACTAGTAATTAAGACTAAAAGTAAGGAAGTCCTTTTCTTGACTTGGCTTGCGTTCATTATACCTACCCCCTTTTTAAAAAACTTGATTTCAATCTCAACAAAGAAATGAAAGCATAACTCTTTGCTTGTTGTCCTCTTACTTACTCAATTGTGGAGGTCTCTCGGGTGTCTGATACGATCAGTCTCGTGATGAAGAGAATTCCGATCTTCCACTAAGAAAGGTCTCGTCACGATAACTCAATTTGTCCGGTAAACTACTAGGGGCTCCCCATGGTTTATTAAAAGGGAGGGGAGATTTGCTCCTCATCCCGGGGTTCATTTCATTCATTATGCACTCAAAAGTGAAGGTCTTAAAAACTTCATAGTATTCATGATCGACCATTCCATTTGTGCTTTCAGCAAGTAGGCGACGCAAATCTATTTCTATGCTTCAATCGGACAACAATTGCTTGGATGCGTTTGAAGCCTCGAGATGACTTGCAGAAAAAAAGCTTTCTAGGTTTGTCTTCTGTCTCCGTAACAAATGGTCCATTTATTGATGGGCGAACGACGGCGATTGAACCCGCGCGTGGTGGATTCACAATCCACTGCCTTGATCCACTTGGCTACATCCGCCCCTACCCCCGCACAGCTTTCAGTCTCTATCTACGATCAGATCCTTTCTGAACTCCCCTACGACCGCTATCAAAGAGAAGCTTTTTCCTATACTATAGTTGCAAGTCTATTGTTCTTTTTCCTAATGAAGTGAAAGAAAGCTTCAAACAAAGAGGTTGGGCTGTTCACTTCATTGATTTGACTTCACTTTACTTAAGATTAAAGAGAGGGGCCGGGCGGGCAGTAAAGGCTCATTTAGTAGACAGCGAGCAAGCAGCAAGCACCTACTCCTATCAAAATGAAAAGAAGCTGAACTTGAATTGAAGAAGCGAGCCTCTATCAGAGAAAGGAAAGCAGTTGCGCGTTAGCGCATCCGTTTTCTTGCTCGTTAGCGCCCTTCCTTCAGCTGGCTTCGCCTTATCTATTCATCTCTTTTTTAAAATGGAGATTTAGGGACCTCTCTTGTTCATAGATCTTGAAACCAGATCTATCCCCGGAAGAACCAACACTTAAAGGGTGTAAGCAACGGAAGGTTCTCACCCTGTCCCCGACATTGTTCTCCGAGGATGTCCCCTGGGCGAAAGGGGACACCATTCTCTTTCTTTCTTCAATCGTTCCGATCAGGACAAGTGGGTTGGTTCGTTTCGTCCTCCTATCTACGCAATTCTCTGATAGAGGCTGTGAAAGGGCTCTTCCCCCCTTTCCATTGAAGTAGGGAGGGCTTCCTTCCCCACCATTCCGGCCTATTATAGGGATTTTACCGATGCTGAAGGTAGCTTGCTTACCAAGCCACCCACTTGAGAAGCTGGTCGCTAGAAAGAAGCGATGAGGAAGCGAAGCTGTCTACGAAGCTTTGCTTCTCCCCCTGTAGTCGTAATACTCGGCTCGTCGCTACTTTGATTCAAAAGGTAACCGATGGTTCCCGACTTCCTCTGGTTTCCGTAACCGTAACCCTTTTTCCGATTACATAAAGTTTTTTTCTTTTTCATAGCGATACTCTCTAAAAAAGTGAAGGATAAGCAACCCTTATAGAAGCGGTAGCTTCCCGCCTCCTTCATTCCTACTGCCTCCTTCGGTGAGAAGTTCCCTTCCTTTTCTAAAAAAAAGAAAATGCCTGAATGGTCTGCTCAGCAAACGTACAAAGTGGACCGCTGTTTGGCTGACCCCCTTCTTCCCATTCGGGTTGGGTTGACCCAGAAGTACAGTAAGAAGGAATGGAACCGCTTGAGAGTCGTCTGAAGTTCACACTTGGGTAAAGACGACTGACTTTGGAAACGGAACACGAACCAATTTCAGCTATTCCGGCTTCTTCTTGTGCGTAGCGAAATCAAGGTTTATGAGATAGTCAGCGAAGTTTCTATGATGTTCTACCTTTGCGCAGTCTCGCTCCACAGTGACAGCGGAAGGCTCCGCACCTGAGCCTCGTTAGACTCAGCAGAAGTGTAAGGTGTAAATAAAGAGAATAGAAGAGATGAAGTCTGCCCCTTAGCCCTAGTCTATATCCACAGCTGACGTAACTCCGTCTCACTACTACTTAATTATTTAATGGCTAAACTTTTTCATAACCTGAGCTTTCCTTAATCAATTGACCTTACCTCGTAACCTTAGCCTCTCTTTCTTTATAGTTCGACTAAGTGACTTCGTAACCGAAACCTACTTTTTTCTTACTGTAGCATAGGCCTTCGCCACTTCAAACGGGCACTTCGCCCCTCTTTTTTTCTTAGAAAGAGCGGGGCCTTACTTATTCAGGGGTTGGGGGAACCGTAGGAAGGGGGACGGACCGCCGAATTTACATCTGAAATCGCCAACATGAACACAAACGAAATCTTTAATTTCGTATAGAAAGAAAACGAAGCACTTCTATTCTCGGAGCCCACGGAGCGGTATATGAAGAATGGCTTTTTGGTCCCTTTCGTCCAGTGGTTAGGACATCATCTTTTCATGTTGAAGACACGAGTTCGATTCCCGTAAAGGATAGGTACTCATTCCCGGCCACTTTCAGTTAGTGTTCATTGCTGAGTGATCGCTCGCTATCTGGCTGGAAAAGGTGGTCCGGAAGCTTCCTCTCTCCGAGCAAGCAAGATCAGATCACCACTTCTCTTGGACTTCCTTTACTTCATAACCTTAGCTTTAGATGTCCTTTCATAGATTCTCGAACCTCCGACAGACATAATATCCATGCATGCGTTCTTTCTCTCCTCCCCTCAGCTATAGAGTCATCTTTCCCCCTTTTCTTTTTATTTCTTTATTTTTCTTTTTAGGCATTGAACCCCGCCGCTCCGTGGGGTACTGAGTGGTGTCCTCCCCTCCCTAATACCTAATACATAGTTCCGTCTATGGAGCCTAAAGCTTCAACTATGGCATAGCAGTAAGCAGTAAGTTGGCCTAGTCTCTCGCCCAGCCTTCGCCTTCTTCAGTGGCCAAGTTGAAGCGTTCACCGGTTCTTCGGCCTACCACCTTGATCAAGGTTGAGTTTGTTTCATTGAAGCTAATGCTATGCTGCCCATCCCTTGTTCAAGAGAAAGCGAGGACTTTCTTTTAGCTACCGGCCCAAACAAAAGAGATTAGCCTCTTGATCGCTCAATCGATTGGATCGAAGTACGAAGGGCTTGATTAAAGTGTCAGATCAGCCCAAGACTAAGGCCGAGCAACTAGCTGCTGCAGGATTGGACGTCTATCTATTCACCACGCTCCCCTACTCCTATAAAGGCCGGCAGAAGGAAAGCTCGTTACCGCAGCGCTCGTTCATCCCTTCGGCTTCTTCCATTAAAAAAGGTAGTTTTTTCTTATTGGCAAATAGCATCTTGAAGTGAAGCGAAGGCATTATTGAAGGAAAGAGATGGCGGGTCGGTCAAGTGCATTCGCTACTCGATTCCATCCTCGATCCCACCAAATTGATATTCAAAAGTTTGTATCTCTTCTCAACTTTTAAGTGACAAGGGGGTGACAAAGTTCTCTATGTCGTCGTCTCCTCAATGAGCGTAGATTGATAGAGATGGCTTTTGTGCCGGTCAATCTGTATCCAATTCTTCAGGTAGAGTTTTCTTTGATCACAGATCGACAGTCCTTTCTCCCCTTTCGTCAAAAGGCATGGTCTGACTCTGAACCATTCCTGTGTTTAGGTCCCTACTAAGCATAATTCGTAAACTATGAATGGCTATTTGAAGACTTTTTCAAAAGTTTCTAGCAAAGTAAAAAAAAATGAGAAAACGCTCTTACGAGGTAATTCTGAGTTAAACTACTCGTGTTAGCATGGAAGTCAGCCCGCTCCATTCTGCTACTAGGGTTCCAAACCTTCCCCTTAGTTCTATAAAGACCTTTCCAACTCAAGAGATGCTAAAGCTATTGTGAATTGGTCTTTCTAATTTGGAAAGGGGGCTTTGGGCAAAGAGCAACTCGAAAGTACTTGACTTCAGTCCCAGTACTGAAAGACGTGACTTCAGGAGTGGATTTCGGAAGGAAAGACTTCGTTTACTTCCTACAAATTCTTATGTAAGAACTAGTAGAAAGAAAGGAATTTTGAACTAAATAAGGCAGCATTGATAGACCGTTGAATGAGAATGCTTGAGTGGGAATCGTCTTAGCAACTAGCTATAGACATGACTAAAACCGCCAGGAGAGGAGAGAAAATCTTTCATGAGAGAGGGACGAGCGAGTGAGAGATTGGGAAAAAAAGAGGTAGGCCTTCTGAGCGGTCATTTAGGGGCCTTGTTAGCGAGCCATCATTTTTCCCTAAGCTGCCAGAGTCCGATCGAAGCGAGCAAGAGATAGAGGAATCATCGCTCATAGATGTGAATTGAGAAAGCAAGCCCTAATTCTTTTTCATCTCCTCGGGAAAGACCAATTATAAGTCGACGTCTTAACCTGACTTCCTAAGCTCAGTTGATTGTTGAAGCAGTAGCTCTGGATCGAGAGCAGGATGCTCGAGACCCAACTCATATCGTAACAAGAACTTGCCATTGACCTGATCAAGCGCTTTAGGGAGATCCCCTTCACCCACGTTCCGAGAATAGAAAATCGCTTGGCTGACTCGCCAGCCCTTATGGAATTCATACTCAGCCGCTCTAGTACACATGCTAGTACACCGAAGCACAGAGTCCCTTGTCATCAACATCCGAGCCACAGAGAGCCCTTCCGCTGAACGGGACTCATTTCTCTTCTTGGATGAAGACTATCGGGAGTTAAAACATGATGAACTATCACCAGTTAAGACGAGGAAGATTACGAGGACGATGGGAACCATGGTATTATTCTTTCTACAATTACCTCAAGACGGGTTCATACCGGAGTGCGCCACTCGTGGTCAGAGGAGATCCCGAAGGGAACTTTCCCGACGATTTGTGATCTTGGGAGATGTCCTTTTCAAAAGGTCACTCGCCCTTCCGAAATAAGGAGCACACATTGTTGAACAAGCTCATTCAAGTGGGTGTGGAGGACACGTCAACAGCCAAATGCTTGCCAAGAAAATCATGAGGCAAGGCCCCTATGAAAAGTAAGGGTGTCAAGAGATGTCAGAAATGTCAACTCCTTTGATTTGATGGAATTTTCTTTTAAAATGCTGCATCATGTCGAATGGCGGGTCCATGGTTTATCCCAAGGTAAGACCCCAAATGAAAAAAACGTACCTTCGAAGGCTGCGATCAGGAGCTGCTTAACATCATTGAGAATAAGAGATCAGAAGATTTGGTGGAGGATAAAGTCAAAAGTGAACCAACACTGGGATCTGATCATAGCCGCTGTGAAGTGTTTGGATGCAAACGCGATGGTTTTTAGATTCGGCAAACATGAGATGTGTCCTTCACGAAGTACATCGAATTTTGGAGATATCCCGTAATGTCCCTTTTGTACCTAGATAAGGACGACCTCGAGAGAGCAGACGACCAGTAGAGTAGGTGCTCCATCTCGTTCCTGCTGCGTAGGTCTAAGGTAATTCACAGTGCTAGCAGATCAGAAGTACGGAAGTGGGCCCTCACCCTTCTCTAGTAGGGGCAGTGCTACCTATAGAACGGGAATGTTCATCCTCTCTTAAAGTCCGTTATGGATTTCAAGTCGGGAATAGAGCTCTGGTCTGCAATATAGATCGCCCCTGACTCTCTCTCTATAAAAAAGCCCTTCTTCATTCTTAACTTAATAAGGCTTCGGCCCTATGGAGTAAAGGGAAGTGCAGATCTGGAGTGTTTGGACGAGAAATAAAGGCTTTGCAGCAAGCGGAGTTGTACCGAAATGCAATTTTCCGGGCATACGAGAAAAGATTCCTGCCGAGCATATTTGTTTGCTAGTTTCTTGATCCCGGAAATCTTGTACTCAGAGTCACGGATAAAGTGGACTACCCAGCGCCTTTGATACTTGGTGGATGACCTTTCTAGTGGCTTTTTTTTTGGGTAAAGGGTTACCCCGGTGAATCTATTAAAACAAACCGCAAATTAGAACAAGTAGTGAGGATGAGTTCCACACTAGTTCATATACAGGACATGCCCCATATATGCAAACTAAGAAAATAAACAATGTATCAATGACACCACAAAACCTAGCCTACTTTACATCAAGAAAAAATAAAGTAGACAAACAATTGTCACCAAAACAAAAAACCCTCAACCTCCATCATCAAAGACAAAGTTATCACAAGCTATCCTCCCCTTAACACGAACCAAAAACCGTCTATCCATTATAGAACTTTGTGGAAGATGTGTCCGCCCCTGCTCTAGACGATGAAGAACGTGTACCCCAAGTCATAAAATCGTTAGTTTCATTATAGACTTCAACAACCTCCTCATCATCCGAATCCTGATCGCCACTAGCCTGCGTAGCCTTCTTCTCCACTCGACCCATAGTGGTACCTCCCTTATTACCATCATCATCCTTAAGGACATCAAATGGGTTAGACGTTGAAACCTGGTTCGAACTCCTTAAGGGTTGTTTTGGTTTTGGCTTGATAATTGGTCTGTAAACCAACTTAGGTTTCTGATTTTTCATGTGGAGGCCTTGGTTGTTAGGTTTTTTCTTTTTGTCACCCACAACCTGAAAATCATCATTCTTCTTTCCAGATTCCCCATACGAAACAACCTGAGGGTTCTTTGGGCACGAGCTATCTTCATGACCAAACACACAGCAAGAAGTACACCTTAGAGGCTCCCAATCATATTCAATTTTTACATCCACCTTAGAATAACCATTACCATCTAAAGATTGAATTGCAATAGTAACACTCCTCTTTAAATCCGCCCCCGCCTGAACCTCAATAAGCGCTCTAGCATAACTACTTCTACCCCAAGACTCAGCACACATCGTGGCAGTATACGAATCCAACATCTTAGGCACCCCTATCTTGGAAGCAAGCAAACTAAGACCATCCTCAGTATATGCCGTTAACGGCATATCGTGCATCTTTACCCACACTGGGATAGCTTTAATATCCTCTTTCTCCAGTTTGATAGAGGCCGACCACTCCTTCAAAATAATCGGAACATTTCTTATCAACCATGGCCCATCCTCTAACATTTTATCCATCCCTTCCTTAGTTTTGAACTTGAAGAAAAAAGAATCCGTTCGCATTCATCATCAATCTAACCTTTCTAGTGGCTTTTTCCCGTCCCTTTTGGGACCATTCACCCTTTTCCAAGCATAGGTAGAAGCCCTCTTTCCCATACACAATGACGGTTCCAAGCAAGATGAATAGTTTATAGTCGACTCAGTATCGGCTAAGTCCCCCCATTGAATCTCTTTAGTACCTATTCACTTGTAGTGCACCGTTCATTGAAAGAGTAGGCAGTTGAAAGACCCACCTCTGAATAAAGCCTTTAGGTTGGGAGATCTCAAAGGGGAACCTCGCTTAGCTTATCAGTCCCTGTATTATTCAACTCATCTGTCCACTTATCTTGTCCAAAGCAGAAGGAATTTTTCAATCCTTCGTTTCGAAGGTAATCCGCCAGTCTCTAGACTAGAAAAGATTCAATCCACTTGTTGGCCTGCTTCTATGTCCTGTAGCTTCTAAGGCATTAGCTTCAAAGGGACTTGTTGGCCCCTATCTTAGCTCTTGATGTCTGCTTTAATTTAAGCATCGTTGAATACGGCCCGTATCTTACAACATCCTATGAGAAGAGCCTGTAGCTTGATACAATTTAAGGCCAGCTGCGTACTTGCTAGAGACGGATTCCGACATTCCCTGAAACATCAGGGCCCAGCTTGAAAAAAGATTTGGATGTGGATGATAAAGAGCATATTTTTTATATATCCCCAAAATGAGAGCTATTAGATGAGAAGAGACTTCGCGCCATGGAACATGCCCATGTCTACCAGAAAAGGGGCTTTCAAGTGAATTCCAAAATAAGGTAATAAAGAGAAAGGTCAACATTGGAGATAAAGTCTTGAAAAAGATTCTTTCCGGAGGTGAGCCTCACCCAAGAGGGAAACTCCATTTTGTGCTCGATCTCTTCTGTCATGCATCATGGTTGGGTGAGTTGTCCCATTGCGAATGAACCTCCGTGCTTCCAATCTAGTCATGCACTTCTTTAAGATGTGGAACCTGGGAGCTTTCCTCTTATAAAGAGGGCTAAATCTTTCGTAGGGGGGTAAGGATGGTGCCGAGGTCTTAATAGAAAGCGGTTGATAGTCCCGTCTGCTAGGCTTTTACGAACTTCCCTTCGCCTTTCTATCTCTTAGTTAAGGGGGGTTTATGAGAATCATCCGAATGAGATAAGGTTGTCAAATGGGGGAAGAGGAACGAGATGCGTCCCTGGCTCACTAGTAGGTGACGAGGGGATTCAAAAAAAGGGCTCATTACACCTGCCCATGCATTCGTTTGGATCCATTCTTCCTTCTTTACCTTTTCAACCCACCCTTACTAGCTAATAGGTCTTACTAAAAAAGCGAATTTGCCTCTTCCTGGTAATGAATTAAGCGGCAGCCAGGAGGTCCGGTTCCATAGTGATTTCGTCTGCTTTTGGAACTTAGATTCCTAGGGACAAAGAAAGTGACTTCGGACTTTTGAATTCTCAGAACCTCCTTCGAATGAAAGAACTTGAGAGGGTCTCACAGGCATCTCTCTTCGAGCGGCAGTGCAAGCTTGGATGGTGTTAGCGCTGGCAGAAAGTCCTGGATTAGTTTGTACCGGTGTAGGTCCCTGAGTGGTGACTTGTCCCCTTGATGTTGTGGCATTGGATTAGTATAGATCCCCAGTAGCTTCAGTGACATTGGCGGCTTTAAGGTATGTCTTAACTTCGTTCTAATTGAGAAGATTTTCATCTAGATGACATCACGCAAAGTATGACACACTCCGATGGTACGACCTGCGTATCGGTGAAATGGACAGAACTTTGAAAAGTCGAGACCGCGAGGCCCGGGGAGTGCTTTATCTCTGGGCAAAGAAAGGGTTTTACGGGGCAGAAGGTGGAGAAGGCTGGGCCGTAGCTACTATACTAGGAGAAAAGTATGACCTCTTTAATATATGGGATAGATCTTTCCGATGATATCCATGGCCCACCCTTGAAATGGCCAAGGCTTTATAATCGGGCATAACTCGGAAGCCGGCTTGTGCTGGATTCCTGCATACCTCTGGCAGGCATCGCAGCTCTTAGCATGTGCTACGTAATCTGCAAGGATCGTAGGCCAGTAGTGGCCATGTCTCCGGATCTCTCGAATTTCCCTCAGCACGCTCGATCTACCTATCTTTCTGAGTTTGATTGGTTTTCGCTCCAGCTGACTTTTCCATTTAATCACTGACAAAACCTACCTTTCAATTCTTCTTACCCTATGAGCTTTCAGCAAAGGACAGATTTCTTGGTCCATTGACATCGATCAACGAAATAGACATCCTTCTTTCACTTTTGTCGTTGTCTTCCAATTCAAAGAGCCCCATTAAGTAAGTGTTCCGCGAGAAAAGAGAGGCTGACATCTTTTCTTATCTATCTATTTTTGTAAATGAAGAAGATAAGTGAGAGCTTACTGACTGCATCTTCTAAGAAGGGCTTGGAAGAAGAAATAGAATCTCCTTTCTTTTTCGAGAAAATGTCCCATCCTTCAATATCATAATTGGGTCGACCAGGCCAGATCATGAGTGAAATATCATGATCGGGTCGACTAGGCCAGATCATGAGTGAATAGAAAATCGAAAATGTACATAGCAGTTCCAGCTGAAATACTTGGAATAATTCTACCACTTCTACTAGGAGTAGCCTTTTTAGCCTTTTCTAGTGCCTGGAGATCGTTCCTACCTCATAAAACCCTAGTTTCTTCACCGTAATTTACTGATTAACAGCTCTGTAATTAGCGTTTGATTGTTACAACCTCTACTACGGATTCTGTTAACATCATTGATCGGTTTATAATTAGGGTTTCTGTTCTTTTTTCACTCGCCGCCTAGATTAGGGTTTTGTCCGGTTCTGATTGTTGCAATCGTAGTTGTCTGGTGTTCTTGATGCATGTTTTGCTATTTAATTGATTAGTGGAGAGAGTTGATTTGTCTGGAATGGAGGAACATATAAAAGCTGGGGTTCCTCCTCGTGATGATTGCGGCAAACCGAAATACTCCTTTGAGGGTTTTGCTAGCCGTGTTATGGATGTTGACGGATCTACGTGGTTACCGCGTTGGGGAACATTTCAGATGCCTCTAACTGAACTCGGGAAACCTCTCTTTGTTGATGAATTATCAAGGAGCACTGGTTCGGATCAGGGGGAGAAGGTGCGGCCGGCCTCTAGGGTTTCGGATATTGTGGAACCTTGTGAGGGGTCTCAGGTTAAACGATGTGATGAAGGTAAAAGATCAGCTCCGAAGTCTTATGCGGATTTGGTTTTGCAAGCCAAGCCTGTCAAGGTAAATTTCAGAACTCTTGCTAGCCCTGTTTTGCATGAAGGTTGTGATGTGGTGCTTCCTCAAGACTCTGTTCGGGCTGTTCAGGACAACTTAGCATATACTCTGTACGGATACTTCTTGGGGGATCGAGTTGCATACCCATTAGTGGATTATTTTGTGTGGAATAATTGGAAAAAGTTTGGATTGCAAAAATCCATGATGAATGCTAATGGGTTTTTCTTCTTTAAGTTTGCTGATGAAGCTGGAATGTTGAATGTGCTTAAGGAGGGTCCTTGGATTATCCGAGCTCAGCCTATTTTTCTTAACATTTGGTCTCCAACTTCAAAACTTGAGAAGAAGGATGTAAAGAAGCTGCAAGTGTGGGTCAAAATCCATGATGTTTCGATTGATGCTTTTACGGAGGATGGATTGAGTATGATTGCTACGGCTATTGGTGAGCCGAAATTGTTGGACTCTTATACTTCGTCAATGTGTATGGATACGTGGGGAAGGAGTAGTTATGCTCGAGCTCTTTTAGAAATCTCAGCTGATAATGATTTTAAGGATGAGATAGTTATAGCGATTCCAGATCTGGAGGGTGAAGGTTTTAGCAAACAGAAAATGTATGTGGAGTATGAATGGAGTCCTCATAGGTGTGCTCACTGTAAAATCTTTGGACATTCAGACGATACATGCCCGAGGCAGACTAGGAGGGCTCCTAAAGAGCCTGCAAAGATTCTGAAACAGCAGGTTGGGAACAATACTCGTCAACAAGTGAAATCGCCTGTTGTAGACAAGGATGGTTTCATGGATGTGGAACGTAAGAGAGTGACTAGGAAAGCTGGATTTCCTGTTAATAAGCAGAAGCAGAAGTTTGAATATAGGCCGGTTGGATCTAAACCTAATGGGGAGCTCCTTCATTGGTTCCTTCATCTAAGGTTAAAATTCAAAATCGGTTCGGTGTGTTACTGGATTAGGGTCCGATTAGGGGTACAACAAATACCGAACACCATGACCAGCAGGACTCGGATGATGAGGAGGTTCTTGAAGTTTATAACGAAACTAGTGATTTTATGAGTTCGGGTACATCTCCTTTGTCTTCCAAAGCAGTGGCAAGCTCCTCTTCCACGAAACTCTCCAATGGATAGGATGTCCTTGTTGCGTGCTAAGGGGCTGCTAGCGTGTAGCACCTTCGTATTTGATGATGGAGGTTTATTTTAGATGTTTTTGGTTTGTTGGGTCTTGTCTACTTAATATCTTTGCATGATGTATAGTAGGCTAGGTTTTGTGGTGTATTAGTTTTCTCTTATAGATATATGGGGCATGTCCTGTATATGAACTAGTGTGGAACACATCCTCACTACTTGTTCTTATTTGGGTTTGTTTTTAATAGAATCACCGGAGTAACCCTTTACCAAAAAAAAAAGTAATGGCTTTTGTGCAACGTTGAAAGGGTCCTGATGTAGTGGGATAGTTTGGATTGTTACAACCTCTAGCAGATGGTTTTAAATTGATTATAAAAGAACCTATTTCACCAAGTAGTGCAAATTTCTCCCTTTTTAGAATGGCCCCAGTGGCTACATTTATGTTAAGTCTGGTCGCTCGGGCCGTTGTACCTTTTGATTATAGTATGGTATTGTCACATCCGAACATAGGGCTACTTTATTTGTTTGCCATATCTTCGCTAGGTGTTTATGGAATTATTATAGCAGGTCGGTCTAGTAATTAGGGGGCGGCTGTTCGGTCGCCTATGATACTAGGATCAATAGGTCAAAATGGGTTTGTGCCGCATGTGTTGAACGATCCACTCTACATAGGTGTGGGCTTACAAGGCTCATAAAGCCTTTCTTTCATTCATCAATAGGGCCCTGTCGGTCACTTTTCTGGGCCGGGATCGATAAGTGGAATGGAAGTCATAAAAAAGATATCTTCATCTTCGCACCTCAGATCAAGAGGCTTGTCAAGCTGGCCTAAATCATTATTATTCATTATTCTATATAAAAATTATATATAATGAAGATAGAAATCAAAAACGTTGTCTTTTAATTGGCTGTTCTTCTTTGTCAACGCTACTAAGGACCTATAGGTTCGCAATAATGAAAACTGGTTGTTTTAAAAAGAAAAGGAACTATTTAGCCCTACATTAGTAGAAGTAAGCGGCTGAGTTAGCCTAGCCTACCCTAAAAGTGGTATAGTAGGGTATAGTAGGCGAGCGAGTTAGCGAAGACGCTTAGGCTAATAGAAAAGAGAGCGTTGGTGCGTAGCCTTCATTCTACTACGCTACGAAAAGGTTACGAAATCACTTAGCTCGACGTTAGGAGAGTCAAGTGGGAACTCCATACCTACATAGAAGAACCACTGTTCGCTGACTTTCTAAGGTCTAACCTTTCGCCCCTACTGAAAAGGGGCAATTAGCTTTGCACCACTGATAGACTACTAATGATTCAATTCAAAAGGCCCTACTTAGTTTCGCAAGACTTTGTCATTGTCAGTCAACTAAGTAGGGCCTGAGGCCCCATGTGAATCCGTAAATCTGAGGAGCATGCCGCAACAAAAGTATGGTCCCCTATGCATTTCATTCTTTCCGGAAGGGAAAAAACGAAGTACCCCCCATCATAGTGAACCTCTCCTTGTGATCGGGATGATGTAAATGCCTCCTAGCCGGGGGCGAATCGAGTCGGAGTTTCCTTAGGTAGCCACCGACCTACAGTTATCCTTAAACTTCCGTTCTTGGTGGAGAAGAAGCGAACAAAGGTACGCTCGCTTGCGGTCTTGTTCTCTGTCGCGAACTGGGATCGCTCGAGAGCTAGGTCAGATTGGAGCAACATTGTATGAGAACATATTACCCATATTCGGGGACAAGGGGCGAAACGACCTCTCGATCTACTTACTGCAGCCCAGGAATGAAAACGTCGTCTAGGCGTTACCTATTGCTCCGATCTCCCCTATGCCTAGGACGTTGTCTGGGCCCACCAAGAGCCATAGTTAGTTGTTGTTTCCATTTGGTGGTTTTTTTCTCGTTGTTGATACCAGCAAGACCCAGCCAGATGATGTCTGCTGGTTGGTAGTGAGAGGACTCTTAGTACCTGCATACCCAAAAGGGGGCGCTGGTTAAAAAACAAGATTTTTTCTCTTTCTTGCTCTCCCTTAGCAGCGGGAAAGGAGTCTATCTATCTGCCTAGCTTTGGTAGATTTCCCCCAACGCAATCCACAGAAATTCCAAAAATCCCTTGGTGGATAAGTCCGACGACTCAGCAGCAGTGCGGAATTTTCTTTCTCGTCTGCTGGATCTGATCTATAGTTAGGGGCAATACATACCAAAAGGTTCGAAAAAGGATAATGAGTGAAGATCTGCCCCAGCCAAGTCGTCGACTGCTGCGGTACCTGAACTGAATGCTCTGAGGTTGAAAGGCAAGTAGATAAATTCCTACCTGTATTTTTATTGTCTCGATTCGTCCACTGCTGCTACTGATAATGGAAAAGGTTATGAAGTTGACTTCTTTGCCTTCTTGAAGGAGGTTGGGCATTAACCAACACAACAGTGAAACCCGATCCAGATTTCGCTCCCTCCGCTTCCTCAGGGCCCTTACTTCCTCACTCAACTCACTCAGACGCTCGCCTCACGTCACTTCACTCGCCTTGGGAGGAAGGCCACTGACAGTAGCGAATCTCAGAATACGAATAAGATCAGAAAGGCCATCATAAGAGCAAACAAGGCAATGGCTTCCGTGAGAGCAAAGCCTAAAACGGCATAACCAAACGATTTAGTATCCAATTACGGACTCCGTGCTACTGAATGGATCAACGAACTGAATATCTTTCCAATTCCGACTGCAGCTCCAGCAGCAATTGTAGCAGTTCTAGCACCGATGACTTTTAAACCCTCCATAACATATTTAAAAGTTTTCATTTCAGTCTATTAATTGGAAGCAGGATTTTAATTCTTGAAAGCGAGTTAAGTGGCTCTGAGGGGCACGAACGGTATAACAATAAGTACTGATTCGACTAGCTCGAACATGGGGAACGAATGCTTGAATGTGAACAAATAGCTGACTCTTGCAAATTTGTGGCCAGCGATCACCCTCTAAGCTATACGCTTGATAACGAACTAAAGGGGTCGAAGCTATAGAAGCTCTACAAATAGCAGTTCTTATGAATTTATGGCACAGTTCTTTAAGCTGGGTAAAGGTAAAGTATGTAAACAGCAAAGACTCCCTATATCGAACCCCATTTTTGATACGCCTTAGTATAAAGAGTTGGCTTAGTACATATCCATAAATATGTCTTTTTGACTGCGGCATAGCTATCCCGTAGTTTTCCTTTTCATAAGAGAAAGGATCCTATAGGTATAGTATACGTAAGTTTCCCTGTATCTATGTATTTACCTTATATGCCTTAAATTTACAGATGAGTCGAGATCCTAATCTTACTATTACAATTATAGGATCAGCTCTTATTTGCAATCTTCCTTAAAGAAAGTCTAAGGTAGTTGCAGGTCCATTTTCCTTTTTTTATAATGTGCGGGATTCCTACTCTAAGTAGGCTTCTTCGTGCGTGCCATTCTAGGAGTCTTAATTTACTCCGGTATAAAGTTATATCAAGGTCAATAATTTCTTTCTGGTCCACCAAGAAAAAAAAATTTCAACTAAGGTTTATTTAAGTTCGGCACAGCATGCCTTTTCCGTCTATAGCGGATAGGTAATTTAGCTACCTCCGCAACAACAATTGCTTCAGCGGGAGCTGTCGTCGTGGGATCCGTAATAGTGAGCATTGTAACTAATACCGGGAGTTTAATATCTAGTTTTTTCTGCTTACGAAATGCTTACGCTTACCAAAAGGACTAGGGCATCTTGTCAAAAGCAAAAGCGAGCGGTGACTCTATCGGAATCTATAAAACTCGACTGGAAGAGGGAGGAAGCCACTCTAAAGAGGAGGACTGTCAAAGAGTCATGTTGGGCTTCGACTATGGACTAGGAGTTCTCCTCGGCCATAGAGAGGCAATTGACCTTTTAGAGAAATTGATACTGGGAAAACTTATTTTCTTGCGGATTGTGAAAGTAGTGTATAGTTTTTCAGCCACCTGAGCAGTAGTTTATTTAGCTTTGATTCAAAGGGAAGATGTTTAGGTGAATCCGTACCGGTAACCATCCGGGAAGCCAACTTCACCCATTTAGTGCGCTCTTTCTTTTAGGTGTCGAGATCTTTAGGAATCTTGTCCACCCTGGTCCTGGCACTGACTCACGTGTTTTGTACCTCTACCTCTTCTACTTGTACCCGCTATTTGGTCCCCAAGCCAAGCCAAGCGGTTGTCAAACTCTTCCACGGCAACTTGTCACTACTAAATGCAGAAGGGGATAAGAGAAAGAAAAGAAAAGGAGACTCATATGGATAGAAGAAATGAGAGAATGGTTCCGTGAAAACAAGAAGTTTACTAAACATATTACACTCACTGGGAAGGGTTTGTTCAAGTTAATAAGAGGTAAGGTCTCGCTTAAGCGTAGTATCTTCCTCTCAATAGTTGTAGGAACATCTTTGTGCACAGCTGATTGTATAAGAGAATAGGTTCCTTTATTCTTCCTAGAGGTAAGAGAAGCGTGTTATTCTTTGTCCTCCAAATCTTGTAAGAGAATAGATTATAGCCTCGGGTGCCCTTTTCCCTACTTACTTGTCAGGTACTTTCATAACTAGCTAGGAATCTATTAGAAGCATAAGATGTCCGTTGTTCAATCTAAAATAGTTAAATAATAAGAATAAATAGGGTGGAGTAGTGGGAGAGAAGCCAGAATTGGAATGGAATACGACTTTTTATAAGCAAGCCAGGAATTCAAGGAGTTGGCCAGATACGGATCGAAGCCCTGCCTCGAAAAAGTCAGGACTTTTGGGCAGATTCAAGTATTCGACCCATCTCTTTCTGCTGATTCCCTGGGTTGTCGGAATCTCTGGTTTGATCAGGACCAGGAGTCCCATTCATTCGTTTATGGGAGTGACTCTCTGTTCCCATTCTCCATCGGGTCATCAAGTGATTAGCCAGCTCAATCCATTTTTCCATCCGATGATCTTCACCCTAGGATTGACTCTGTTCGACCTGCCTTGATTGCCTAGCTAATGTTACCGTCGCAAGCAACCTCTAAAGAATAGGGAGTGAACGACCCTTCTATCTAGTATCTAGATCGGTGATTTCGTTCGGCCGACCCAGCTATCGAAAGTCTTGCAAGCAACCTCACCCTCACCTCGGATGAGAGAGACATCAAGGACAGGAACGTAGGAAAGCTCCTTAACGGGAGATTCAGCCACGTAATCAATCCCCCAAACTGTAACTCGGGATGTCAGGATTGCGAGCAACCTACACTAAGCGAGCTAGAAGCTAAAGTGAATCTTTTTTGGCATCTTTTTCTTTGCTTTGACCGTGACTTTGTTTGGTCTTCGTCTTTCCTTCGGCCCATGTTTCAAAGATAGCAAAAAGTTCGAGCCTCCGGGATCTCTCTTGAAGGACGGTCGGTCAGTCCTTTTCTTCTGTTGATGCTGAGACTGATGCTTTGACTGTCTCCCATATCATTGAGAATAAAGATCCACTTGTCGACGCTAAACTCAGTACCTCGCTTCCTTCCTAGTACACCTACTAGACCCATACTCATTACGAATGTGTTCACCAGACATCTGACTTAGCAACCTTCTGCTTAGACCGGCAACGATAAGGAAGGAGATCTATGGATAATGGGATACGAAAGTCCGGTGCGACGGTCAGCTCAGTCAGAGCGGAAGCGGTCAGGCAAGGTTGTCGTCAGACAATGTATGCAAGCGACGGGTAGCGCTTGCCATATGAAGAAGGCGACTACAATGGGACACGAAGGCGACATGGGCTTGCCATATAGATGTAGCGCTTGCAAGGCAATTCAGACGACGTTAGCAAGATGTAGCGCTAGCTAGGTTACGGTAGCACTTGCCATAAAGAAGCTAGCTAGAAAGCAGGTCAGGCAGGCGATAGGATGTTAGCAGGTTAGGCTTACTAAAGCTCGTGTAAACAATATTGATAGGAGAGAGGGGTGAGTTCTCCATCTCTCTTAGGAGGGTCTTCTGTCTTTTTAAAATGAAAATTTGGTCTATTTTTTTATGTTCGAGATCGCCTCCGTGTGGTTCCTCCTAAGTAGCTAATCGAATATGCTTTTGTCTCTTGGAATCATATCATCCATGGCGGGGGTATCGTATAATAAGAGAACAGTTGCTTTTAGGAGTGATCTGTTCATCTAACTATCAATTTAATAAGAGAATAAAGAGCAAGTAAAGTCAAAAAGTACGCCCACTAGATCCAACTATTACTCACACGGAACACTAACCCAATCTTGCTTGAAAGCGGAGTGGAATCAAGAAACTCGCAGACCTTGAATCTAGCCTGCAATCCTTTCGCACTTCTCTTAGGAGATAGTAAGCAAGATTTTATACGCTAATTTCTTCTTTTAATCAATTTAGAGTTACAAAGTCTTATTGCAGACCTTCGCCTTCACGGGTTGTTGTTGAACCCGACTCTTCCGCTTGGCGTTGTCCCTAAAGGATGAACTGCTAATGCCTCCGATTAGAGATTTCACAATGCCATAGGATTGATTGAAGTTTCTGGCCGGGTAACTTTTCATTCCGACATCCAGAATAAAGGCTTCCCTGCCGTTGTTGGGTTCATTAGGTCGTTTGCCTTCGGCCAATTAAGAATGATCCACTTATATAGATGAAACTAATAATCTTTTTTTAGATGGAAGCCAGTTCCACGACTTTAGTGGAAATGATGATCCTACTCCCCCTAAAAGTATCAACTACCTGAGGCTAAGGCGGATTTGTCAACGGCTGTGCTGCTGGCAATGATTAGAATAGCTATGTTGCTCAAACCTACCGGCGCCTTTATTTAATAGAATGAAGTTCCCGAATAGAAAAAAGAAGGATATCAGGTTTCAAACTAGATATAGATGTCCGAGAAGTGCTTCCTTGCATTAAAGCACATTCCGGGAGTGAAAGGTCATAGGGCTCATAGACATTATATATTTCTTATCTTTCCTTTATGGGGATCGTAGATCTCTCTTTTCAAAGTTGGGAAAGTGAGAACGCTGGTTCCGCAATAACCAAGTCAATCCAATCCTCAAGGGGAGAGGGGTCCGTATCCTAGGACTTAAGGATTTAGGGATCCCTCAAAGGACCGGGTTCAAGCTCAACCAAGTCTTCATCCACCCTTTCTCGAACCAGATCCATGCCTTGGGCTTGAGTCCCAGCTTCGGTAGGAGTCCAAACAGCATTATCCATTTCTAATTCCGAATTCTCATCCATAGGTGGAAATTCTTCTATAACGGCATCAATTGGTTGTTTTGCTTATTCAACGACCCTTTCCCCTGAGCCGATTTTAGCTTTGGTAAACAGCCCTGATAGCTTAAATCTAATACAGGTTCTAGGTTGAAATAATCAATGGAACCAAGCTTTCTGCTCAGGTTCAATGTGACTCTAAGGCACTTATTGATGCGCTACTACTATCAGTTCGACTTTAGCATTAGCAGTTAGGATTTATTTGACTTAGCCGTGCCTGCCTGACCTCATTTAGGGAATAAATTGAATATGATAGGACCCTTTCTCACTCATTCTCCTCACTTGGCTTCTCTTACCTCCTAAATGACTAATCAAAATAACACACTTTCTTGGTTGAGCTGATGGAGACTATTCAAGAATCCTAGCTTATCCCCTGGATCTTACTAATAAAGAAAGCGCCAAGACAGAACTTAAAGTGCGGAATCCCCTCCTACTGCAGGGATTGGAAATTGCGGAATATCCGGATTTAGGTTCTCACAAAGAAGGCAATTCATTCGTAGTAGGATATTGAAACCTCAAACCCTCTCTGTCAACAACATCTAAAAGATTAGGAGGAAGGAGCTCTCGCTCTCTTCCATATTCAATTCTCGGAAGAAAATGATCAGAAGCGGATTCTACGCATCAGACTAACTGGAGTTCATGCTTTCCCGCGTGAGACAAAGGAAGCACAAATTTACTTACTCGGCGGGAAGGGAAATGAAAGACTTGTCCTCCCTCTCAAAAGAAGGTTTTTTCAACTATAGAAAAATCAAAAGATATATAAAATAGATAAAGATATATCGGCTTTTTCCTTGTTTTTTGGTTTAAGGAGGACAACACCTCTAGTAAATTTTATTACTAAAATAAAAAATATTTACAACCAAAGACAAAGGACCTCACAAAAAACAGAAACCATGGTCCCTTGCCCAAACTATACAATCACCAAAACAAAACAACAAACCCACTATAGAACTCAACTCAAAAAATCAAACATCAAAAACTATACCAAGTCAGAACTATAAGACCAAACCCAACACAAATTCTTCAAAACCACAGACTTCAAAATAGCATCCTTAATATCCAGCTTCACACGGACTAGCCGATCCCAAATCGCCATGCCCCAAACTCCATACCAAACATCAATAAGTCTCCATGACAAATTAACCCAGCCCATCAATCCACTAAAGAATGCACGACCCAAACATAAAGAACCACCAGTATCCCAAAAACACAATTTCAAACTAAGCCTAGCAATAACTCTACTACTATATCCCTAATCATACAGATCCAGAAAGTAACTTCCTCATCACACAACCTACCCTCCAATCAATCCAAACCATTACAACAGCCCACTATTTATCACCTAAATAAACCAAACAAATTCCCTACGATAAACAAAGCTGCCTCTACCCATCCAATCCCTTAACATCAGCACCCAACACCCTATATATTCCAAGCAGACCAATGATCAAACTATCCTAGCAGCAAACTTGCCAAAACCCACTGCATACCCTCCAGGCAATGTAATCCCTTTGCACCCAAATCCCTAACCCAAACCACACCCACGAATAATTGTTCAAACCAAACCAAACTGCAACCAACACTCTTCCAACCACTTAACCAAAAGGCAACTCTATCACCATAAACTCCACAATCTTTAATTTCCATACTGCATTTCCATCTTCTAAGAATCATGCCCCTCATCAGCAAACACTTCCAAGCCCAGGCACTCACATGATCAGCCTGCATTAACAATAATACAGAAACCATTTTCCAAATTCCCCAATCCACAACATATTCACCCCAACCTCAACTACTATAGCCTTTACACTACCCACACATATCACCTTAACCCAGCCCACCCCTCCTCCAACCACCAATCCACTCAATATCATAATTCCATAGCCCCAATTCCAATCTAACCATTCATACCCACCTCCATTTCCAGCCTCTTTAATGCTCACCCTACCTCTGTAAACCTGCTTCCTACCCCAAACAACCCCCAAAAGACCCCATAACAATTGACTCAAAAGCAAAACAAGAAACGACCAAGAAAGGAAACCATAACACCAAAAAGTCTGGGTTTGATTGCCATTGCTATGAACTACAAAATGCCAAAAGAACAGAAAAAAGAAGGATATAAATGACCTATCAACAATGGCAATCTCCTTCCTTATGTCTCCCAGGCAGGCGCATCCCCATAGCACAAATCCTAAACTCCCAACAATAGACGCTGAAGTGGCTCGAATGGTCAATGTACCGAATAGACTAGCCACCAAAAAATAAAAAATCAAATCAGAATGAAAAAAATTAGCAAACCTAAAAGGCCAGACATTAAGTAGGATGACTACCCACAAGGCATTTGGTCTCCTTATTTCACCTGATTCCCAAAGGACACCCCCTTCCCTCTGATCCAGCAGGATCTACTAAACACCACACACGCAGGTTTCTTTCCTACAAAAAGGATTTCAAATCTTTGCATGGCGCTAGAAACAAAAAAAGAAAAGGAGAATATTTTCCTATTCACAAAGATTAGAACCCACCTTATACCTCCCAGGCATAGACTAACCTCCAGTCTAAACAATCCTAACACCCAAAACATCGGCTGACTTAACTCTACACTCAGAAAGAGCAGCAGACTTAAGAGAATACACACACCCTCAACACAACCCTTAATCATTAAAAACAAACAAAGAGGAAAAAGAACTATAGGAACCCACTCACACCAAACTCTACACAAACAAAAGAGCAGAAATAAGAAAGAACAAGGAAGCCTAAACGGCCAGATTACTACCCACGTATTATAAAGTCCCCATATTCCTGCAAGTCCTAAAAAACCCCAGCCCCAGAACCAAAACTGCCAAATACAACAATTTCCTCCCCACCCAACCTTTCCGAATCCAATCCATAACAATTAAACTACCCATCACCAACTCCTTTATCCACCACTTTAAACCCCCACACTTCAGCTTTTTCCTTGTTGGTCAAGCTTTCGAGCAGCTCTTTCAACTGCCGCCTAAATCCCCTTAAGAACCAAGAGCCACCCAGGGACTGGACTCCACCAAGAGGTTCTTTCTCTCATGTCATTTCGCCCGCCCGTTTCATTTCCTTTTGCCGAAGTTCGTTCAGTCGGTAAGCATCCCGTTAGCTCTTCATATTTCCTAGCCTATCTATCCCCACTATCTCTGAATTCTGTAAGCCATAGGAAGTCCGTAAAATGTGAATAAAGTCCTCACGCGAAAGTTCATCGCCTTCGCTTATCTTGTTTTTTAAGGTCAGTTCTTGTATGATGTCGACGAAGGTCTCATGTTCACGATTATTATTCTTGCAAAACTCGGAAAGTATTAAAGCACATTTCTTCCTCAAGCTGTCGATTGTGTCAGTCAGAAGTGCATACGGCGGATCAGCTTCCTCTACCTCGGTACGGATTGGATGCTCCTCCTGCTCGGGCAGGACTCTCAGACGACTATGATCGGACAATAGAGTATGTAAGATATAGTTCGTGCCTCTTGGGCTTAACAAGATGGGGTTCGGATGAAAACGGATCTCGCTAATCCAGTCTATTCTATTTTATTTTGAATAGTCCAAGTAGTTGACTACAGGATCGGATCCTCTGTGTTTTCCTGAAACTTTCATTGTCTGTCAAAGGAATAGCTGAACTACTACATTGATTAGGCGGATCTAACTCTTTTGAGAAATGCCCAGAGGCGTCTGTCTACTAGTGGTGTCGAACTAGACTGATAACTGATCGTCTATCGAAGTGCCTCTTTAAAGGCAGGATGTCAAGAATCGTGTCTCTATATACTAGTTCAGTTGAGAACAAGGTGTCGAACAAGGTGGGACTTTAGGACAATACTCCGTAAGACCTTTGTTTAATATGCCTTTTGTTTACAACGAATAGGAATAGGTTCTTTTCAGATTTGACATAAGAGGGTAATTCGTCAAATTGGAATCGGATCTAACATGTGCAGCCTAAGCTTACTTCTCTTGGCTCCCGGCGGGGTTGTCTAGTCCTAAAGCTAACCAGAACGGCAAAGAAGAGTTCTATTCGGCGACCGGTAGGGAGAGGAGAGGATGGGAGGAGAGAACGTCGACCATAAGGGAGATGAAGAGAGTGAATCTAAAAAAGAGAGTCCGACTTGCATGTGTTAAGCATATAGCTTTCTCTTCTCTCGAGTTCACTCTTTTCCTATCATGGAAGTTAGCTCAAAACCAACTCTTCTTTCTAGCTTGGTAATCCCTCGCTTTATTTACTTTTTTGAATGCAGTTCGGGATCGAACGAGGTTCTTAAAAGAAAGGCTATTCATCTTCCCTTACGGGCTTATGGATCTAGTGGATCGTCCCAGTAAACTACTACTTATACTAATTATACTAACTACTTAGTTATCGTCACTGGCTGCAGATCTGGCTTGGCTCGATAGCCTATTGAATAGGATGGAGGAAGCCTTGTCCCTAGCTTCTGAAAAAAGAGAACGGACCGACTCTAACTAATCCACTCCTACTAACAGGAAGTGTAAGGGCAGACCTCGTCCTACTTTCACTCTACTTTTTCCATTTCAATGCTAGCTCGATTGCAGCTAGATTTCTCAGTAGGGACTACTAATGGACTATCAGAAACGAAGTGAGGGATTGGACAACGGACGGGACAACTAGCTAATTGGGGGACGGAGGGACAGAGAAAACTCTTCAACGAAAATCAATCTTGAAATTAAATAATAATAATCTCTATCGTTCATTAGGAATTTTTTTATTTTTTTATTTTTTTTAAATAAAAGATAGAATCGTTCAGTAGGCTAATCTTTAAAGTTTATCAATTGAGACAGTGGCAGGCCCAAAGAGCTCTACAGTAGTGCCTTGCGAGATCGTAGCTCGTTCACCTAAGATGGAAAAGCACTTGGTTGAAAGCCTAGCAACGAGAAAAAAGAGTCCCATTCATCCTTTTGTCAACAACCATTAGTAAAGAATAGGATCAGACCAAGTGTGAGATTGGATCAAAAATAACGTATAGAAAGGATTTGCAACAGAGAGCCTCAACAGCAGCTCTTAACCCACACTTTTTGCTAGTCAATTGCATTTCAAGTTCCCGCACAGTTGATCCATCAAAAAATAGAATCTAGTCTCCGTGAGTCTATACCAATATTACACTTTCTTTAAATACTTTTTTTCTATAGGTTATGTTATAAGGAAGCCGAATTTCCTAGGAAGAGGAGCGTGAGGAAAAAGAACAGGGAATAAAGGAGAAAAGGAGGATTGAAGGGGACGTGTAAGCATGAAGGCGGATACTAAGGTCAATCTTGGTAGCGAATAGGTCAGCAGTTGGAGAGGAGAATCTTTCTATAGATAGAAGCAAGCGGATACAAGATCGAAAAGCTCTTTTTCATGCCCAACAACTCCCATGCCTTTCTTGGTCGGACCAAGCCAACTATTTCCGACAAGTCTTTCCTCAGTTTTCGAGCAAGAAGCGGAACTACAAGAAAGAATCTCAATTTTATGACAAATCCGGTCCGATGGCTGTTCTCCACTAACCACAAGGATATAGGGACTCTATATTTCATCTTTGGTGCCATTGCTGGAGTGATGGGCACATGCTTCTCAGTACTGATTCGTATGGAATTAGCACGACCCGGCGATCAAATTCTTGGTGGGAACCATCAACTTTATAATGTTTTAATAACGGCTCACGCTTTTTTAATGATCTTTTTTATGGTTATGCCGGCGATGATAGGTGGATTTGGTAATTGGTCTGTTCCGATTCTGATAGGTGCGCCTGACATAGCATTTCCATGATTAAATAATATTTCATTCTGGTTGTTGCCACCAAGTCTCTTGCTCCTATTAAGCCCAGCCTTAGTAGAAGTGGGTAGTGGCACTGGGTGGACGGTCTATCCGCCCTTAAGTGGTATTACCAGCCATTCTGGAGGAGCAGTTGATTCAACAATTTCTAGTCCTCATCTATCTGGTGTTTCATCCATTTTAGGTTCTATCAATTTTATAACAACTATCTCCAACATGCGTGGACTTGGAATGACTATGCATAGATCACCCCTATTTGTGTGGTCCGTTCTAGTGACAGCATTCGCACTTTTATTATCACTTCCGGTACTGGCAGGGGCAATTACCATGTTATTAACCAATCGAAACTTTAATACAACCTTTTCTGATCTCGCTGGAGGGGGAGACCCCATACCAGCATCTCTTTCGGTTCTTTGGTCATCCAGATGTGTATATTCCCATTCTGCCTGGATCCAGTATCATAAGTCATATCGTTTCTACTTTTTTGGGAAAACTGGTTTTCGGGTATCTAGGCATGGTTTATGCCATGATCAGTATAGGAGTTCCTGGATCTCTTGTTTGGGCTCATCATATGTTTACTGTGGGCTTAGACGTTGATACACGTGCCCACTACTTCACCGCAGCTACCATGATCATAGCTGTCCCCACTGGAATCAAAATCTTTAGTTGGATCGCTACCATGTGGGGGGGGGGGGGGGGTTTCGATACAAAACAAAACACCCATGTTATTTGCTGTAGGGTCCATCTTTTTGTTAACCATAGGGGGGCTCACTGGAATAGTTCCGGCAAATTCTGGGCTAGACATTGCTCTACATGATACTTATTATGTGGTTGCACATTTCCATTATGTACTTTCTATGGGAGCCGTTTTTGCTTTATTTGCAGGATTTCACTATTGGGTAGGTAAAATCTTTAGTCGAACATATCCTGAAACTTTAGGTCAAATCCATTTTTGGATCACTTTTTTCGGGGTTAATCCGATCTTCTTTCCCATGCATTTCTTAGGGCTTTCGGGTATGCCACGCCGCATTTCAGATTATCCAGATGCTTACGCTGGATGGAATGCCCTTAGCAGTTCTGGATCTTATATATCTGTAGTTGGGATTTGTCGTTTCTTCATGGTCGTAACAATCACTTCAAGCAGTGGAAACAACAAAAGATGCGCTCCAAGTCCTTGGGCTGTTGAACAGAATCCAACCACACCGGAATGGATGGTAGAAAGTCCTCCAGCTTTTCATACATTTGGAGAACTTCCAGCTATCAAGGAGACGAAAAGCTCTGTGAAGTAAAAGAAAAAAAGGTCGCCGATTGCTACTAAGAACCTAACAGAACTTTTCAAAATTGGAAACGGATCAGTCAACCTGGTCTACGAATCTATTCTAACTATCAACGAATTCTTCAAATTTTAGGTGGGATGGGGATTGTAATTATTTATACTTCTCGAGGTATAATGACAGACCTGGAGGCTAGATTCGAAGGAATCGGCGGATCATTTTTGTTTTATATATGGTATTCTGATATCCGAATTAGATCCTAAATTTACTATTTGTGAAAAAAGAGAAAGGGCGGGTTGTATAATCTCACTCCTCCCCCATTAGTTAATACTTCAAGGAGGTTTTATCCGGAATGAATAAAAAAAGAAAAAAGAAAGAAAAAGAAAATAAATAAAAGAAAAGAAAAGAAACCGGTTCACGTAAGAATGGACGTCTTGGTTCACGCAAGAGTGCACGTAGAAAAAGGACTTATTCATGTTCAAGCAAGCTTCAACAATACCATTGTGACTTTTACAGATGTAAGGGGTCGGGTGGTTTATTGGGCCTCCGCCGGTACTTGTGGATTCCGGGGTACAAGAAGAGGGACACCGTTTGTTGCTCAAACTGCAGTGGGAAATGCTATTCGTACAGTAGTGGAGCAAGGTATGCAACGAGCGGAAGTGATGAAAAAGGGTCCTGGTCTTGGAATCCCATCTTCCAGGGTCAGGAGCCACGGAGCCAGAAGACCGTTCGACGATCCTACTTCTGATGTCATCCCCTTCTGTTCCTTCCCTGTTGAATATCCCAACTATTCTCTATCAATTCCAGGATGGATCATGAAAGATTTTGTCTTGAAATGCCGATAAGGAATAGCCAGTTATAGAAGCGGGTGGCAGGGAATGAAAGCAAGCACTCTTGTGCTATCAAAGTGGAGAGATTAGTTAGAGCTAGGGGCAGGCCATCTAATCCTGCTTGACTTTCTGCAAGATACGAAATGAGCAGCCGTTTTTCGTGACATCATCTCACTATTCGGCAAGTCAATCCCGCTTATCGGCTATATATATCTCTCAATAGATTCGCTTGCCACAACGACCGGACAGGATAGAAGATCGCCCAACCTTCCAATTTCTCTTTCTGAAGCAACTATAACGGATGAGCAGCTTCCCCTTAAACTTTTTCCAACCCCAGAGAAGAGAACTTCGAGGATACGCGGTAGACATGCTTTTCCCAAGAATCTTCAAACTTTTTGCTTATGTATGGGGGAGGTACCAGCTGATGTCTTTGAAGACATTCAGAAGGACGTTTGAGATATGGAGGGGTGCTTTGGGTTTGATCTGAGATGGGTTCATGCCAGGCTGGGTGCAGTGGCCAAGGCAAGATTTGATACCCATCATCTCGAGGAGTACGCCCAGACTTCAGCAGCGCTCAAGAAAGCTACAAGTGCATTGGCTCAACTTGAAGGAGAGTTGTCTTGGCGTAGTGAAACTGCGTCTGCCCATTTGGTGAACAACTCTGTTGTTACTAAAATGAAACATTTTCCCCTCGAGGGAGTGGTTATTTTCCCGATGAAATCGAGGGCACAAGTTTTAAATGGGTAGGGAGCTCCACGGATGGAGCATGTATGAGGTTGCCATGTAGTTGACAAACCTTGCACCTCCTAACAAATGTTGTTGAATCTATCTCCATAGTTGGCCAATAGTACCTCAGGGTCATCAGGTGATCATATATCTTTGCGCCGCCAATATGTCCTAGGGCATGGGCTTCCTTGAGAACTTGCTTCACATCCTCTCGAGGGGTGGAGAGGATGGCCATTATAGCCTTTCTTGTAAAGTTATCCTTGCTTAGCAAAGAAGTGAAATGCCCTTTTATTTATTCCAACTACATCTTTTGTTTCAGAGGGGAGGATTTTGTGATCCAGAAAAGAAATACAATAAATATAGGGCTTTCTCCAGTCTTCATAAATAATATAATGCTCTAAGGCACATTCTGCTGGACATGGGTAGAATTTACATTGGAGGCAAGTTTTCTGAAATTTGTTGGCTTCCTCCAATACTGCAGCTGAGAGTTCTGCTCTGATGGAGGTGCATATTCATATTCTCCACTCGGGAAATGGGCAAGCAAATCAACTAAGGCTTTACTTTTCATTGCGTTGGGAGTTACACATTTCATGTCATAGCCTGCTAGAGTGAGGAACCGCCGAGCAGCTCTCCCTATGAGTATAGTATAGCTCGAGACATTAAGTGTTTGATTGGGTCACATCTTGTCACAATATGAACTGTGAAGGACATGAAGTAGTGACGCAACTTCTGAGTAACAAAGACTAATGTGAGGCAGTGCCCTTCCACAACTGAGTACCAAGCCCCGACCTGTGATCACTCGGCTCAAGTAGTATAATGGGCATTCCTTCCTATCGCAATGCCCCACGAGAAGTAGAAGTGAGATAAAGCTGCAAGGGATTGGCTGAATATTGATCCAGTTTAGTCAGCTTTCAGTCTCTATCAACTTGATGGAATATCTCTTACACAAGAAAAAAGACTTGCATCAATCAACGGCATGAAGGAGTTGAATCAGGAACATAAATACTTTCAAAGCCAAAGCAAAGGCATTCATTTAGCAGGAGTTTACGGCAAAGACGATTCGTGCTAGCTTTTCTCTTCTTTAACTAGTTACATGAATAGCCTATTGGGCTAGTTTACTAAGCTTTCAGTCTACATAAACTTCATTCAATATTGATTACACTCCTTCTCCTACTCCTTCTCCTTATACCCACTAATGTTATTCTTCGTCCTACCTTGACTATTGGGAAATTTCCATTCGAGAAAGAGATGTACGAATAAAGGAGCGAAGCTGACTCGACCGGACGGTAGAGGTTTAAGAATCGAGATAGGCACTGTGAAAGAAAGAACTTCGCTAGCTTACCCCACGTAGCAGTCCTAGTAAATACCTGTGCTTTATAGAATAGGGCCTTTTAGGATATGATTACAATGTTTCAGTTGTCATTGATCAAGAAGGAAATCAAAAAGGAAGTCGATTTTTTGGTGCGATTGCCGGGGAATTGAGACAGTTTCATTTTACTAAAATCTTTCATTAGCTCCTTAGGTATTATAAGATGAGACCATGAATCGAACCAGATCGAAACATTCAGCTGACCGGTGAAGCCTTTATCTGAGACTTATTCAGCTCCTGCTAAACCATTCGTCATCCCTCCATCTTTGAATGTCTTTCAGGCATAAGAACCTGTCGGAGGCCTCTTACAGTAGATAGTAAGGAATCAGCTATGGAATAGACTCTGGAGGGAAATCTTTGACTTGATGCCCCACCCGAGCTCTCCATACTCAATTTATCAAGGAGAGTTTTTACCAACCCTGCCATCCTAGAACGTTAGCGTACAAGAGGGGCATTTCTCAATTGAGTTTGTCACACATGGAATCTCAGATGTGGAAGTTTTCTTCTGGCTGCACTCTAGGTCTCACCAAAGATCCTTAGTCTATCTGAGGCTATCGTTAATTGGGGCACGATAGAACCAATGGTCAGTACCTCTTTACTAGGGATGGGGTTCCCGGGAGATTGCTCTGGTTCGTGCGCATTAGAAGTAGACATGAGCGGTTGTCTTAGCGTGCATCGAAGCATGAAAGACCTTGCCTTTGAGGGATTCCTTCTCGCTTGCTTCCTGTCTAAGCTCTTCGATCCTGCCCTGCTTTGATTCTTGTGCTTGCTTGTACCCCTTCTTTCTTTGGCGCTTGCCTGGATCGCTATCTTACTAGCAGTAGTGCAGTTTTTTATTTGAGCTTCTCTTTTTTCCTTTATTGAGCATAATGATTCGAATCGGTAAAATTCTTTGCCGAAAGAGTTCTCCCTTATCGGATGGCATCAGATGTCGGTTAGCGTTCTTTATGGGTATTATTCGGTGTCTGTGGCCTCTTAGCTTTATGGGTGATATCGTATGGTTGGTATCTCACCGCATAAGTGTCAGGGATGCCGTAGTTCATTAGTGCTTTCCGAGGATGTCTGTGCGTGCTCTCCCATTTTTAGTCTTTCTCGGCGTCAACCCCAAATACAAAAAGAATTTGAGCATTACCCGCTCTATCAGATAGGATGACCTACTCCTTAGTTGAACCAAACTTTGCCACTCACCTTCATCCGAAAGAGACCGCACGAAAGCAGTTTCTCCTAAACGGTGATACCGCCTGGTTTGAAAATTCAATCTTTTAACAGCTTGCGTGGCCTGAAGGTGATATTAATACCACTCCAGCCCCTGCAGCCCCAAAGTGCTAGATCCATCGAAGTAGAGAGTCAATGGAACCACCTCTGCAAAGGCGAGGACTTCTTCATCGAGCTCGAAAAAATTTATGGTATGATCTTCCAAGAAGTCTGCAAATACCTGTCCTTTGACCGCCTTCATAGGAACGTACCGAAAAGTGAACTCGGATTGCCCTAGGATCCACTTCTCCCCTTCAACACGAGTCAGCATATACTTAATCAGGTTCGTTCGAGCAATTACCAACACTGTTGTGGAAAGGGTGTAGTTTTGGAGCTTGGTTGCTACAAAGTAGAGCAATAAGCACATCTTCTTAGGGGTACGTAAGACCCTGCTAGATAATACATGGTCGGCTCCTACCCGATAGTTGAACTGGAATTATCTTCTCTACCCACTGGTACTACTCCTTCGGAAGGCCTGCTTTTAGCACCTATTCGATACCTGTTTCACCTTCCGTTGTTGATTCCTCTCCCGGGACTCCTACTGCGGGTTCCCCATTTATGATGGTCTTTCACCTGGAGTAAAGAATTATGGAAAGGTTTCGAGGCTTAATAGATGGTAAGCTAGAAGCATCCAAGTTAGGTGAGCTTGAAGGCATCGGTTGAAGCCCTTAGTTGCAAGGTCTTTGACTGTGCCAGATGTATAATAGATCTTATATAGTTCCGGAAAGATAGAACACACTACTGTACGCTAATAGGTGCTTCTACCTAAAAGAGTTAGTAAACTACCTCCGGTCGAAGCAACGGTTGTTGTTGGGTGGATTTGGAATGGCTATATCCTTTGCTGTTAGCAGGCAGGTTTCCATTCTTTGTTGATGAAAGTATGGCATATGATCGAATAGGTGGGCGGCCTATCTCCTTCTCCAACTACTAGAGGTGCTGTATTTATCGAATATCCGCTTGAAGTGAGAACTCCTAGCTACTGGCTATAGCTGATGAGTTGCAGCAAAGGTGGGACTGGAATGGGTTGATAGAGTGATCTGGAGCATTAGAAGATCCCCGTATGAGACTCGACGTCGATCAGCTCGATGAGGGTGCTTTCTCTCCCATAGTTTGTTCATGAATGAAGCCCGGTAAGTCTCTTGCTTAGACTTATGGTTTCTTACTGAGGAAGCCTTCTGGTTCATTTGAGTTCGATGTACCTTTTGTAGTTGGGTTCCTCCCCGTTCTCTCTCCCCCGTGTTAGTCTTCTCTGGTTCTGCTTCTATGTATTCTTTTAGGAGAGGTGCTTTAGTTCAATATCATAGTTGAATTGTTCTCCCTTGCTTGCATTCAAGCTATCTTTCATTCTATGTAGTCTTTCATTCATTCGTTTGGCTATTATGTCATGCCGTGGGCAGACCTTCACTATGGATCTAAGCCCGTCAAACAGTCGCTAGAATGAATAACAACAGAGATCGGACTATTTGAGAAAGTCGACCCATACGATTATTACCCGCGCCTTATGTTAGGCTCTAGAGCGAGAAAGGTGCTGCTAAGGTATGATATATTCTATATAGCATATCTTAGGCCTTACCGAGGGAATTGATTGATCTGGCACAAGCTATCTTCCTACTTGGATCAACTCTATCTTGTTTACTTAGATTGATTGCTCTTTGAGCCTTCTACTTTAGTTCATCATTTTCTTTGCAACTCTCTTGAAAAATCTTCTCTCGTTATCGGTCGACCTTCAAGACTTGCTTACGATAGGAGGGAGTCGAAAGGCTAATCCGTGAAAGACAAAAAAGAAATTCCATTCCCAATAGATCAAGCCGAGTTAGTAGACCAAATCGTCTATCAACGTCCTCCACTTACTCTACTAGGTTGGCGAAAGCCTTGTTACGAACTATTGACTGAAGAGCCTTACTACCAGAGCTAGCGGAAGAGCTCAGCTCCTACTAGAAGCTGATGGAGGTGATTCGCCTCAACTACGGGATGAACGTTGGGTGGGGCATCTCCTCTTTGACTCCTCTGATCTTGTACCTAAGGACTATGCTTTACTTTTCCATTAACTTCCTCATATCACGTCTTACTGATATCTTATAGGTAATAGAGTCTCAAAGCAGGGTCCCCCCAATGACAGCCTTCTTGTCTACTCACTTTTGATACTAGTACACCTTTGCGTGGTTTATGTCTTCACATTATGGCAATTCTCTCGATCTCTGATAAGTCAGTTAAAGGAAGCAAACTCTAATATAAGTTAGTAGCTTTCACATCCTTCCTATATATAGGAAGTAGCTAAAGCATCCTTACTCTCTATAGTCAGTAGCTTTTGCATCCTTTTCTTATCTATGTGCTTACCTCAAGTTTCTTTCCTTAGGCAGGTTTCACACTAAAGTTGAGAAAAGGCATAATAGAAAAGAAGTGAGGTGCCCGCAGCTACTTTAAATGTGAAAGGAGTGAAGTTAGCCTATCAGTAAGCACTCCTTCTACTCTTTAGGAATCCCCTGGAAATAGAATGATGAAGTGATGGGTAAGCTCAAGTAATCCCTACCTTCCCTAGAGAACTGAGAAGAGATAGAAGTCAGATTAGCTCTCCAAAATTAGTAGAGAAGAAAGTCTAGCTTCCCAGGGAGTAAAGACGGGAACACCAAGGAGTTAGAAAATAATAGAACCTGTAACGGAAACAGAGTTTTAGCCGGCTCATTAGAACAAGTGAAATATGCGTCAAATTGGCTTCTTTATAGGATTCTCGTCTGATTGAACAAGAGCGTATGCACCTTAAAAAAGGGATTCTCGTCTGATTGAACAAGAGCGTATGCACCTTAAAAAAAGGGAAGATCGTATGATTGCACAAGATCGTATGCACCTCCTTTTCTCCTTTATTCCGGGAAATAGACAAGTAAGTGCGTGCCCCGTGTACTTTCCCTATTAATTTTCATGTACTGGTTTTTATTGTATAGATAAGAAATCTCGGTTCGAAGGTAGGTAGCTTCCTTTCACAAGCCAGTTTTCACTTCCTTATAGAAAGTAGGCTGCTACCGAACTCATTAGCAAGCAAACGGCATCGCCCTATCTCAAGCAGCTCACTACTCACTAAAGTCTATGTGAGAAACCAAGCTATTTCACTCCTGTGGGATTCAAACCCACCGCATAGGCACCTTTCGAATAGGCCTTGATTACACCGAGTAAGGATGCAAAAACAACTGACTAAAGATAGTCTGGAGCTGGACACCATCTTAAGTAATAGAACTCCCAGTTGTGTTACACGAACCTTTCTTTCTCTTCTGAGTTCTCTTAGATGGGAAATGAAAACGATTAGCCCCACACAAGGTTTGTGAATTAGTGTACATAGTGCAATCAATGCTCTGGTTCCCAGGGCCGCACCGGCAAGAGAAAGAAAAAGAATGAACGGTAGAACGCCGAGGATGTAATGCTTTCGGCTGTTCGCCCTTTGGGTGAATAGCGGCATTCCTTACAGGGAATGGTCCCTTAAAGTCTAACCAACCTTCTTGGTCAATAGAGGACTCAGTTCATTTAGTAGCAAGGTTCCCGGGACGGCTTTCTGTAACACGGGTAAATGAAAATGGAAAATTGACGGATTTCGGCTGTTATGCTATTGTTTATTTGTCACATTCCACACCTTTCCAGTGTGATCTACTACATTTCGTTATTGTAGACCTTCGTTCGCGCTGACCCTTCCGTAGTTGGTTTTTTCGATTGTTTTCTAGGATCAGAAGGAACCGCTATAATGATCACTCCGTGCGTTTCATTCTCTTCGATCTTACCTTTGATTGCTTTTTAAAACGTCTTTTTAACTGAACTACAATGGTCTGATTCTTTTGAAGAAGATATGTAAGCAATTCGGCGTATACGCGGATGCGACCCCATCCACTCCCTCCATCCATGGATAAGGATAAAATAGCATCTTTCACTGTTTCGTTGGAAAAACGCAAATCTCATATTGACTTTCTTTCGGCCTACGCTAAGGGTACTTTAAATATTTTGAGATCTTTTTTGTTTTTTATATATATATATAAAGGCCCTAGAACGCTAAAAGGTGAGGGAACCTGAGTTCTCTTTCTAAAAAATCAAAATAAAAATAAGTGACTATAAGGAACCAACAATTATCGATTCTTAAACAACCTATCTTATCCTCACTGAATCAGCATTTGATAGATTATCCAACCCCGAGCAATCTTAGTTATTGGTGGGGGTTCGGTCCGTTAGCTGGTATTTGTTTAGTCATTCAGATAGTGACTGGCGTTTTTTAGCTATGCAATACACACCTCATGTGGATCTAGCTTTCAACAGCATATAACACATTATGAGAGATGTTGAAGGGGGCTGGTTGCTCCGTTATATGCATGCTAATGGGGAAAGTATGTTTCTCATTATGGTTTACCTTCATCTTTTTCGTGGTCTATATCATGCGAGTTATAGCAGTCCTAGGGAATTTGTTCGGTGTATCGGAGTTGTAATCTTACTATTAATGATTGTAACAGCTTTTATAGGATACGTACCACCTTGGGGTCAGATGAGCTTTTGGGGGGCTACAGTCATTACAAGCTTAGCTAGCGCTATACCTGTAGTAGGAGATACCATAGTGACTTGGCTTTGGGGTGGTTTCTCCATGGACAATGCCACCTTAAATCGTTTTTTTAGTCTTCATCATTTACTCCACTTTATTTTAGTAGGCGCCAGTCTTCTTCATCTGGCCGCATTGCATCAATATGGATCAAATAATCCATTGGGGGTACATTCAGAGATGGATAAAATTGCTTCTTACCCTTATTTTTATGTAAAGGATCTAGTAGGTTGGGTAGCTTTTGCTATCTTTTCTTCCATTTTTATTTTTTATGCTCCTAATGTTTTGGGGCATCTCGACAATTATATACCTGCTAATCCGATGCCCACCCCGCCTCATATTGTACCGGAATGGTATTTCCTACCGATCCATGCCATTCTTCGTAGTATACCTGACAAAGCGGGAGGTGTAGCCGCAATAGCACCAGATTTTATATGTCTGTTGGCTTTACCTTTTTTAAAAATTATGTATGTATGTAGTTCAAGTTTTCGCCCGATTCACCAAGGAGTATTTTGGTTGCTTTTGGCGGATCGCTTACTACTAGGTTGGATCGGATGTCAACCTGTGGAGGCACCATTTGTGACTATTGGACAAATCTCTCCTTTTGTTTTCTTCTTGTTCTTTGCCATAACACCCATTATGGGACGAGTTGGAAGAGGAATTCCTAATTTTTACACAGAAAATGAAAACATATCAAATGATTACCAGTAGACAACTCGTACTACGAAGGAGTGAGATGGACGCTCTCATGGAGACGGATTGGGATTCCTTCCCTTCTTCGACGGATTCCGCTGCCTCTTCAACAGCATCCAACGCACGAAGCGCTCCACTTGACTTTTTCCAATTATACCAAGAAATAGGTAATGAGTGCGGCATGCTTTTGCGTGAAGCCGGGATGGTATTACCACCGGGCTTGACCATGCCTGAAGCTATTCAGAGAACCTTTGGGGATGAAGCGGTTCGGTTATTATATGGGAATAACATTATTCATTTTAAGCCTGGCTTTCTTAGCGAAACCTACTACGATATTCTGATAAATAGCATTGATAGTTTGAGATTCCAGGAGCTACTGTATTTGCTGGATGAGTTCAGCAGGGTAGCGTCATAGTTTAGTAGCCGCTGAACTAACGAAAGAAAAATGGAACCAGATACATTCTTAAAGGAATGTGCTTTGCCTTACACAATATAAAAATGAAAAAGAGAATAAAAATAGAAAGATGAAGGAACAAAGTTGACACAATCCCTTTCTTTCCGTTGTCAACAACCAACAAAACAAAATCGTTTAGTTCTTCACTACTCGTACAGGAAGGCCTCTCTTTCTGTATGGGGGGAATCCTTTATTCTCGATCAAGATGCCTCAACTGGATAAATTCACTTATTTCACACAATTCTTCTGGTCATGCCTTTTCCTCTTTACTTTCTATATTACCATATGCAATGATGGAGATGGACTACTTGGGATCAGCAGAATTCTAAAACTACGTAACCATCTAGAAAAACTCACATTGGGTTTAGGGATAATTAGGCTCGAACTGATGACTTCCACCACGTCAAGGTCACACTCTACCGCTGAGTTATATCCCTTCCCTGCCCCCATCTAGAAATAGAACTGACTAATCCTAAGAAAAAGGGTCGAGAAACTCAACGACGCTATTCTTGAACAACTTGGGGCCTCTTCACTTAGTCATCTCTGCCTACTACTTTTTTTCTTTCTTGACCCTGCTCGCTTAGCTGCCCCTCGGGCACCTCTGAAGAGGGTGCCGCCCTTCCACTAAGCCTTCCTACATATATTCAAATCAGTACAAAGGCAAGTATATATTCTATTTTGAGGGAAAAAGATAAGGAAAAGATGGACTATGCCACATGGCCGCTATAAAGAAAGGAAAAGTCTTATGCGAGTGATACCAATCGGACACACTTGGAAAAAAGGAATCATCAGTTACTATTACAGCTGAATCAAAGGAAAAGATGTGAAAAAGTGGAAAGAAGTCAATGTGAGAAAGCAAAAAAGGTAACGAGGCGACCGGAGGAGGGAGAAAGGAGAAAGGGGGTGGCAAGCAACTCGAAGGGATCCTGCGCCACCTAGGTACGCGTCTGGATCTGCCTCGGGCTTTGTCTTTGTTTCTATAGGATCTGCTGCTCCAACCGTATCTACTTGTGGTGTACCTAGGTTGGTTTGGCCTCTTCCATAATCCTTGCCGCTGATGGTTATGGGTAAATCACAGTAAAGCAGAAAGGAAAGCCTCCCGGAGAACGTTTTCATCGCCGTTAAATCTGAGAGAGAAGTCTCTAAAGCCACTATGGTCTGGGCTCTCACTCACGTCGTCTGCCCCGGGGACTCCATTACGCTGCTCGCCCTATTAGCCGACGGAAACCATGAGAATTCATTCATTTTAGCCAGTCCCGGGTTATATATTGTACGGCGAAACTCGCTAATAGAGATCTGTTTTCTCAGGAACCAGACCTGTATGCACGAAGAAGAACATATCTCTCTGGTCAAATTCTTGTGGAACTTCTGTCGTCCCGTTCATTGTGGTTCCTCGGCCCTACTAGCCATTTGCTTGCTCTAATTGTACACATTCAAAGAAGGGGCAAGCTAAACAAGCAAGCAAGCCATCCAAGTTGATTTTATAGAGTCTGAGCTTAGGAAGAACTTGGGGTTCCCCTGTGACTAACTTAGCGCACTTCCGGTGGTAGCCATTGGGCTAAGTCTCTATAAAGAGCCACTCACATATTTATTTATAGTTCGGTGTGAGATCAGCTAAATTAAACTACGCTCATCATTTATGATCCACGGCTCACTCAATTAGAGCACTAACTACTTCAAATGAATTCGCCCCAAAAACGCTTTTAATCGCTCCGCTGGTGCGATCTGGTCGATAGGTTGTCCAGTCATCTCGGTGTGGAATTTTGCTATGCCCCCCGCTGACCATTCACTGTGAGTACTGTTGCAGTAAAGCCAACGGGAAGATCAGTCCCAGGGCTCAATCTAGGCTGCCAGCCAAGATGAAGATGGATTGAAGGGGATGTCAGGGAGCTTCATAGGGAATTGTAGGATCCATAGCTGGAAAGACTGCAGGAAAAGGGGGACATAGTCGCTAGGAAATCAGATTCCATAGTCAAGGCTGAGACAGACCCTATGTTTACTTCGCGATAGTCTTAGCTCGACATTGTCAAGCCATACTATCTACCAAAATTGATTTTTTTCTGAGATTCTATCCTATATATCGGAGATATAAGGTTTAAACTTCCACTTATGGTAATCGAACTTGGTAATAAAACTCTTTCCCGGCAAGAAGATAAAAGATTTCCTTCGGGCTATAGTTGGGAAAGGAACGGACCACAAGCTTCGCGCTCTGCCTTTCTTGTATTTGGACTCTTTCGCGCTATACGCTGCTCTCTCTGCGCGCTTAGCTTTCTTTGCTCTTTGCTATCATCGTGCTATTGCCGGCTTCCTTATCTTCAAGACTAAGACCAAGGGCTCTTACAGAGTGAACACGTCTTATTTCATTTTTAGAAATTTGATCTTTTTCATTCCCCAAGGGGAAAAGGTCTCTTCTTCTACTTCAGGATCAACTGAAGCAGATCATTTTTCGACTTCCTTCTTGTCTGGGATTTGAAAAAGCAAAGTCCTTACTTTGACTTACCCGAATCAAGTCAAGGCGATGAAGTAGGCTCAAGGCCCATTTTCTTATAAGAGTTCTCTCTCTCTAGGAATCATAGCCTAGTATCGTATCCCAGAAAGGGAATCCACTTCTGACCTGACCTTCTGACGAGAATCCTTCAAACTCTTTTTTTCAAGTCAAGAATGTGTAAACCGAGGCCATTGAATCTGCTGCAGATGTCATCATAGAAGAAGCTGTTCTTCTTTTTTCTGCATCAGCTACCAATCATTTGGAATCGATCTAGCTGCTTAACTTATCTTATGTGGTTTGGGTATACGGATTCGACTAGCATTTCGTGGAAATCATAGTTGGTATTGGACAAGAAGGAAATTCCTTCTCTTCTGTTGTCACAAGAAAGGACTAGGTTCCTAGCCAAGCCAGGGAATCTACGACCGATTGTCAAAAAATCTCCCGCTACGTGGTAAGAAGCAAGGAAGGAGTGCCACTTTCAAGAATTCTTTTTTAGTTCAATCACCCGCCGAAGCGAATCCTTCGAAATAGCCAAGCCGGTAAGTAGAAGGGAAAGGTGACCACAGGGAAAGGCATTACCAGAAGGAAAGTAGTCCAACTCAATGTCTTACGCATCAGTGGAATTTGAGTGAAAGCAGTAAGTCAGTGCCCAAGAATTATCGATTTTGGAGTTACCAGCTCAACGCAGCTCATGGGAATTTATTTAAGTAATAACGATCCCCAGTGTCATCCTATTCGTCTTCTCTTTAGGAAAGCAAGTCCCATCGAGTTAGCTCTTGGAGTCAAGGCATGCCTTAAGGTAGCGACTGACTTTCAGGTGAGATGGTTCAATAGTAGATTAGATAAAGGCTCTTGCTACTTCCCACGAGGTGAGGAAAGTAAATAGCGTAGATAAGGAAGTGGTTATTCTTGTTTATTCATGACTCCGCTGCGCTCCAATTTCATGGAATAAGCGCCTTTTCTGTTACAGACAAAAGAAATGGATTTACTCCGGCTAGCTCGAAGGGAAGGAAAGAGTGCTATAAGACAAAAGAGTGCCTTCGATGCCCAGCCCCTGACCTTTTGAATCAGACGGTAGGTTGAGGTATTTTTCCCAACCGCCAGAGTTACCCACGTAATCCGACCCTGCGGGCATCATGCGAAGAGGACCCGCTAGTACTTCTGAAACTCTGGCTTCTGTAATGAGGCCCTTCGTAAAAACCCCTATGGCCAAGGTAAGCCCCATCGGTAGGCCTAATTTGCCTAAAGTATAGGTGAGGGCTCGACCCCTAGAGCTATTCCTATTTTAAAAAGGGGGGCCTGGAAAATGCCCAGAAAGACAAGTACAAGTAGGCCCAGCAACAAAAATAGAATAGAAATCCTAAAAACCAGGGATAAACTGATCAAACTACGTAAACTTTCCAGGGATAAATTGATCAAACTATGTACACTACTAGATCAATTTTTGACTCGGGTCGAAAAGGGCATTCTATCTTTCTTTTCTATTCACTCATGATCTGTCCTGGTCGACCCAATCATGATTTGAAGGATGGGACCTTTTCTCGAACTCGAAAAATCCTGCCGACATACGGTCATTCTTTGTGTACCTTAGTACACTGCCCCGAAAAAAAGAAAACTACAAGCAATCATGAAACTGGCAAAGCTTGATAACCATTTTCTCATGACGAGCACGTTGGATCATTTTAACAATTTTGAGGAGATCGCGCATCAGCTCTGAGATATTCCTTAACCCTTTTTCCGCTCCAGGAAAAGAAAGAGGCAGAATTCGTTATCGGAGTATCCTCCGCCAACTAACCTGAGCATGCTCTCTAACATCACATACGAGATTCTTTGTCTGGCATTTATAACTCCTTAAGGAAGTGTCACTTTCGAGTATTTTCTCACTTGCTTTCCTAAGCTAAGTCAGACATTCAAATCAAGGAAAGCGAATGAGAAACCTTCTTGGAATCAGTTCGTTCGGGAGGGTGTGTAGTGCCAGTACGGGGTGTGGTACTGGTTCTCATTTCCTGGTTTGGATTTCAGTGAAAAAGCTTTGAAGCCGATATCAAAGGAGTTCCTTGCTTTCTGACCCCAAGTGTACCTCATTGGTAGGCTTTCCCCAACGGTTGTGGCCTGCTGTAGTATGAAGTATGCCCCAATAAATTGAAGAAGAGTCTCATTCGTTAGCAAAGTCGATAGCCAGTCCATCTTGTCTTCTCCACTTCAATTCAAGCTAGCTCCTACTCCTTTAGGATTCCTTTTTTCACTGTTTTTACGAACCTTCACATAGATTAGGAGGCTTACCGAATGAGTTGAACATAGTGAAACGAATCCTCACTCCCAATCGCCCCACTATCTACTAGTCTGGTTCGACTCGAACTTCTGTCATGTCAAGCTTCCTGACCTGCTTTGTACCAGCCGGTATTTTGTGTACTTCGGGGCGAGCTCGCTCTAACGTCGTGCCCGGGTCACAACGAATGGAACTTTTATAATGCATGCACAATTGGACAAGCTGCTTACCGTGGCCACCTACCGCCTTCCCTTAAGGCCGTCGTCATACTAGAACTCTCAAACGCTTGTCAAGGATGGATGTAATTCAGGAAGCGCTTGTAATGTGAGTGAAGCGGATTGAATACACACTTGTCGGGGTGAACTATCGAAAAAGACCCCCAAATCGGCCTTGAAGAAAGGAACCTCACGTCAAATGGGTTTGACTTATGCATTGCGTCCCAGCGATTGTTGGCTAACACTAGATTCCAGAAATGGCTTTGTTTTGTCATTCTGGTGTTGTCGAGGCAGAAGGCACACTTGGAATGGAACTGATGCTGGAGGTGAATCCGCTAATGTGTCAGGTGAGGTCATACCACCAAAACGACATACTTTAAACGACAACCGCTGAAACCGCACTAAAGCTTTGAAAGAGATGTTCCCCTCATCCTTAAAGTCAAGACGGTTACCACGTCCTTCATTAAGGGAAGGCCCTGACTAGCCCTGCTCAATAAGGATGTAGGGTCTCTTGAGCGCTTCATTGAGCAATTTTCTTTTCTTTGCTGATTCCTCTCAATGAAATTTTCCATGTTGCACTAAGTTACTTACGGATGTATGCATGCAGTCCGAGAACACTTTGGGGTAAACACCCATCCAAACAACTCCAACAAGAAAAGGTATAAATATGAAAACTTCTCTACCATTTAGATCGGAAAATTTATGGAGGAAATCCGGTTTTAAATTCCCAGAAACCAAACGATTATATAGCCAAATGGAATACGCCACGCCTAAAATCATCCCAAGCGCTGCTAATGTGGCTACTAAGCTATTTCTTTGGAAAGCTCCTACTAAGATGAGAAATTCCCCGATAAAGCTGCTAGTACCAGGTAAACTCATATTGGCCAAAGTGAAAAAGAAGAAAACGGTAGAGAAATTCGGCATGGCGCTCACTAAACCTCCGTAATATCTAACAAGTCGAGTCTTATGTCGGTCATAGAGAACACCAACAAATAGAAAAAGGGCTGAAGAAACCAGTCCATGACTTAACATCAGTAGAATGCTACCTCCAATTCCCTGTATATTCAGACTAAACATACCAATAGTCACCAGATTCATATGAGCTACTGAGGAGTAAGCAATGATCTTCTTAAGATCGATCTGTCTTAAAGTGGTCAAGGAAGTATATATTATAGCAATCGCGCTTAAAGTATAAATGAAAGGAGTGAAACAAAGTGTCGCTTCAGGAAACATGGGTATTGAAAATCTTAAAAAGCCGTAGGTTCCCAATTTTAAAAGAATTCCCGCCAAGATGACGGATCCTGCCGTAGGTGCCTCTACATGAGCTTCGGGTAACCAAATATGAACCGGTACCATAGGCACTTTGAAGGCGAAAGAGGCGAAAAAAGCAATCCATAGAAAGATTTGGAGCCGCTCACTAAATTCTGTGGTTAATAAAATTTGTAAATCGATGGTTCCTGTTTGGAAAAGAACCAACAGAATAGCTAATAGCATAAAAACAGATCCAAGTAAAGTATAAAGGAAAAGCTGATATGCTGCCTTGATCTTTCTTTGTCTCGAACCCCATACCCCTATAATAATGGTAGAGTAAGGGGTGGCCCCAAAGCGGAATTGACAAGTGGTGATTGGTCGAAGCTCCAGTAGGTGACTCCCTTCTCAGGGAACCGTACGTGAGACTTCCGCATCATACGGCTCCGTCCCGAGCTTCCATCATCGGCCTTGTCATTAGACCACTATCTATGCATGTATTTTCAGCCTGGACTCTAGAGTCTTTTGCTTCTCGGGTGGTGGAGAACAATGCTGCTTGCGTTGCGAGGGATGCCCGCCCGTAGGGCCCAGCTTGCATCCCGCCCGAAAGAACCACTCACTAGCTAGCCGGACTAGTGGGGGCCTATCTGGAGACATACTGAAAACCATGCCTTTCGAACGAAACGCAACGCCCGTCTTCCAAATAAAAAGAAAGAAAAAGGGGGAAGAAAGATGGAGTGCAGCCTCTAGAGCACATGTAACGCACAGTCGGGTTGCTCACGCAGCAGATCTCTCTCTTTATCTATAGATATCTAAAAAGAGAGAGAGAGGTGTGAAAGTAATAGCTTTATGTTATGGCCGCCCCCCCGGCTTATGGCCTTTACGCTACTACTACTGTGATGTGAGCGGTTCAAATTGGTTTGATCTTTCCCAATCATCCAGACCGGAACTGGTACGCAGCACTTGTACGGAGGTGCATACATAAAGGTTTGGAACTTTTGATTATCTGACTCTTAAGAATAGGACCCTACCTTATTCTCGAACCCTCTGCCGAGCTCCACCCTGCCCACATTTTTCTTTTTATTTGATTTCTTCTTTTTTTTAGAAGGGCCAAAGAAATGTCTCCACCTGCTGCCAACAGTCTTTCTTCGGAATTCTACTGAACGGGTCGATCCTCCTCCCCCGTTTGTTTTAGCAACTTTTCCTAAGGTCTTCTCGCCAAGAGCTCCCCGGCGGCGACAGAGGAAGCAACCCGCCTGCGGCGGCGGGGCGGCTTTTTTCTTTCACAATAAGACCTAGACGATTATCCCTACCCTCGGTATCTTACGAGTTTACGTCCATCCCTGGTCGGGTATAGTTTCCTTTTTCTTTCTCCCTTGTAGCCGTTACCCGAATTCGCGCAAGTGTGTCCACACCCCCCCAAACTGACTTGACGAGGAATCCATTCTCGCGAACAAACACAACCTCTACACACACCTAGGAGCACCCCTTCCTGCATATCCATACAAGACCCGAGTAGGCGGGTCGAGGTCCTACGAGGTACCCACTACTCAGAGTACCTTCCCCAAAGGAAAAAGATGTGTTTGTCAGGTTCGGTTCTTCTTAGTTGGGTTGGGCGGGTTCGACCAGAAATGCTATGCTTACACACAAGACTACCCCTCTTCCCGAATGCTTCGCGGGGACTACTTTACGACGACGGACGACCGCCCGTAGGGGGTTTACTGCACAAGGCCCTTGCAGAGGAAAAGCTTTATCCCATTGAATATAAGATGCTCAGCTCCGCAAAACATAGGGATTATCATGCTTTCGGGAAGAACATAGAATAGTAGAGGATCCAGCATGCGGAACACGGCGATCATTAGAAATTCCCATAACTTCTCATACCAGACCAACCCACTAAAATGCAAATAGGGATCAGAAATGTGGTCAATATCACGAAGAATAAAGAGATACCGTCTATACCTAAATAAAAATGGATGTTTTCATAAGGAAGCCATCGAAGGCTTTCCATAAATTGAGATTTGGCCGTAGAAGGATCGAATTGTATCCGAAGAACAGGGGAATACAAAAAAGTAATAAGAGAGGTGCACAGACCAATCAATCGTATCGGTCGTATTCTTGAATTTGGAATGAAAAGAGGAGTAATGCTTCCTAGCACGGGACACAGAATAAGACCACTTAGATCATAATAGCATTCACAGAAATGTTCTAACATAGAGTAGAATCTAACATTGAAGAGATTAGTTAACAACAGTCAAAAGATGGGTGCCTAATTCCAATACAATAGGGGTCTATCAGTACAAGTCAGCTGAACACCGTGATTGATGAGTGGGTAGGTGGGTTAGGTGCACCTCTCTCCCAGTGGGAAGTAATGAGGCTAGTCCCCCCCCCCCCCTGAATGAAGAAGTAGTAAGGCCCCTTCCCGCGTATGCACCTTTCTTTAGTATTTAGTTTAGATTTTTTTCTTTTTCATTACCAATGGGGAATCTTTCTACAAAAAAAGATATCTGGCAAAACGCAATTCGTCGAGTTCAATCCAAGGTGCACCTTGCCTTTTTTTCAGGTAGCTTTCTTACGCCTATTCAGCTAGGGGGCCATTAGAGTTATCTGCGTCGAGTGTGTCGATTGAAAGAAAGAAGAGAGACAACTCAAATGTCAGTGCGAAAATAGAAAGAGTCGTGCCGAAAAGTGGAATGCTTCTAAGATCCATCGCTCAATTTTTCTGCATGCACTACTTCTAAAATGCAGAGAGACCTTCGAGGACAGATCCAGGTTGGTTGGTCTGGAAAGTCATGGGAGAGGCAGGCTAAGTGAAATAATATACTGGGTCTACTATAGAATCTTATGAATCAAGCACGGCACACTTTCTATCTCTCCTCCGTCTACAAGGTAACTGCTTAGCTTACAGCACAGCGTGTTCGCCACCACACTGGCTGGCTGGTGCATTGCCCCTTTGGGTGAAGAAGAGAAGGGCTTTGGATAGACAGTCCTCTTTCGCCAGAGCTGCGGGAAAGAACTCGACTAAAAGAACTAACTCACTTTCAAGGACTAAAAGGCTGTCCCTAAAGTGGAGAGCAATCCTACTCTAAATCTTTGACTTTTATTGGATTCCCTCCTATAGCTTGTAGCAGTCCGACTCAAAAGTGGAAAAGTAGTTGGCCCGGCTCTCCCTGCCTGCGCTTTGGTTCTCATGCCTCGTTTTGTTGACGTCGTGCATAGGATAAAGGATTTGCACCGGATAAGCATTTGTTACAGTCGCGAAATACGGGCTTTTGTAAAAGTTTTCATTTTCTGATCTACCTTTAGCTAAGAAAATGCCATTGTCCTATGGCTGCACTAAACTTTGAACTGGAGTAAACGAAGACAAAGTGAAGTCGAAGAACAAAGTTTAGTCTAAACAATTTAAGAGTTCTTTTTTTTTTACTTTCTAAACAATGGTTAGGTGGAAAGGGTACCCTTAGACCATATGCCAGTGAAAAAGAAAACCTAGCTAGCCTATAAGCTTCCCTCTCCGATCATTGTTTGACTCGCCATAACCCTTACACCACACCGCCCCTCGTCTTTAAGCTACGGCTACCTGCATGAAAGCCAACCGCTACAATCCTGCTGCAATAATAACTCGTTATTTTAGCTTGGAAGGACAATAGACTGGCATATCCCATATCTTTTTATTGGATGAGATTAGGGGTCTGTGAGAGCCCTTTCTCTAACTAAAAAAATGTGCTCGCCTCTTTCTTCTCGGAATCCTACGTACCAATGTTGCAACAACCGGCTCTTCCCCAATCAACTCAAGGTATGCAGGTATCTTTTGCTCCACCACCTCAGGCAACCTTACCACAGTCTCAGCGGGTTCGCCCATCTGCACCAAATCAAGGCCAACATAGCTATATGCCAAGGCAAAGACCTAGTCAACCGCTTAGGCAGTTCAATCAGCTTAACCAACCCATGAGTTTGATTTTACCGCTCCGTGTTCTCTGATTTTTTAAGCCTCTCGAAGACTAATCGGGGGGGCGGGGGGCTTCTATGTGATTGACCCTTGTCTTGGATTTGACTACTATGTCATCCACATAGTCTATACATCATCTCATGGAAGATGGCCTTCATAGCCCTCTGGTAGGTTGCTCCGGCATTCTTTAGGCCAAGCCGAATGGCATGACCTTTGCACAGAAGGTTTCCCGCCCCGTGATGAAGGAAGTCTTCTTTTGGTCTTTCTCGGCCAACTGTCTTTAGTTGTATCCTGAGAAACCTTCCATAAATGACATCGTTTTGTACCCCGACATCTAAATTTGGGAGTTGGAAATCGTCCTTAGGGCAAGCTTTATTTAGTTTAGCTTTCTAAAAGAAAAGTCCTTCCCATCCTTTTTCAGTACGGGGACGGTTAGAGATCCAATCAGAATAATCCAAGTCCTAATTCAGCGGGCCACTTTTCATTTTTCTTTGAAAACTCCAAGTCGGGATGGAGCTTGGAGACTTTCTTTTTAGACCTATATTAAAGTTATGCTCTACTAGGACTAGATCTAAGCCTGGCATATCGTTATATGACCAAGCAAAGACGTCCCGGTATCGGCTAAGAAATTGGGCAAACCTTGCCCTTTCTTCGGGACCTAATGATGCGCTGATCATAATGATATTTGGATTCTCCTCGGACCAAGGACCTCTTTCTATGCTTTCTTCGCTCTTTCGGCTCTCTGGGTGGAGTTCTATTATAGGAATGAATTGGCCGATATCCTCTGTCATCCGATAGCTTAGGCTTTTGAGCGAGACTATGATATGAAGGGCTATCCCTTTTCCCGCTCGTTAGGCCCCCTTCTCCTCTCCCTCTCCGGTATAGTCGACTGGCCTCGCTCCTATCCTATTTCTCTTGAATCTCGACATTTCATCCAAAGAATAGAAAATGGTTAACACATGCCGATTGGAGAACGTACTCCCTTCCCAGCTATTAGTGAAACAGGGGCCATCACTCTAATACGAATTGAAAGAATCACTATCGGGTTTGGTACCAACCAAGATTATCGTGGTTGAAATACCATCAATTTTGAATAGTTATTAGAGCTTCTAATTAAGTCGATTAAAATAATCTTCTGATTCAATCAGTATTATCTCGTTCATGATCCTCACCTGAGAAGCATTTCACTTGTGACAACTCGAAATTTAGAACTTTTCATTTGTATCTCGATGCAAATGCTTAAACGTGTGACTAGTGAACTGGTTGATTTAATGATATAAGTGAACATTCTATGCGATTATGTGTTATGTTTATATGTATGCTTGTATGTATAGTATGTGTATATGTTTAAGTGAGCCGAGAACCAAGGACCCAACTCGAGACCATGCTGTCTCGAGTGAACAATGCAACAGATGGGCCGGTTGGGCCATGCGCCCCTTTAATCCATCCGAAAGCCCTTTAGGGTGCACTAACTTGGAACAAGTATATAATCCTTAGTGATACTAACCTTGCCATTCTTTGGGCAATCCACACACACACTCTCCTTCTCTCTCACTAAAACCCTAAGCCACAACATTCTTCTCCTTCTTCTCGGATCAAACCGGTGGCCACAAGGAGACTCGGTTAAGCTCATCATCATACTCGGACACCCCATTTCACTCATCTTCCTTACTAACTCGGTATCTTCTCGAACCGGTTAGTGATTTATGATTTGATGTTTGGTCAAATGATGATTTGATTAATATGATTGTATACATTGATGATGAGTTGGTGTTCAAGTAATCGATTCGTAAGTGTCCATGATATGTGTTTGTATTCGGTTGATGATGATTATATGATAATGTATTAATTATGTTAGGATGAATAATGTATGCTTGACTATGAATGAGTATTATCGACTCTATATGGGTTTGGATGTTGATACAAGTCGGATTGATTGATGAATGGAAACCGAATGCTTGTAGTCGGCTGTGGTAGGTTCATGATTAGGATGATTCATTGTGTTGATATCATAGGGTGCATGTTAGTGTTGATAAGTTGTTGTTCATGATTTTTGTTTGATTAAGGTTTATATGAATGATGATGATGAATGACTTGAATACATGAAGAACAACTTGAACATGATATGAAGATGCCTTGAATATTTGAAAAATACTTGTTTGATCCATTTTAGTAAATTGCTAGACAAGAAAACATGTTTAAATGGATAGTACAATTGTTGCATGAAATCAAAACTCTATTGGATAGTACACTGTGCGGAATCAGCTGATGTCCAGTCGAGACCTCCGGTTCGACTCGAGACCATGAACATGATAACTCGAGAACATAGATCGCGACACAGGTTGCGAGTCGAGAACCTATAGTCTCGACTCGAGACCACACTTGATCAGCACATAAACCTCATGACTCGAGACCATGCTTGCGAGTCCAGTTGCGACTCGAGACCAATACATGCATGACCCGAGACCACCTCAGTTGCGACTCGAGAACTTGTAGACCGCAACTCGAGACCACTTGATCATGTATGGACTTGCACAGCTACGGGCCTGAGTATTTGGGCCTAATGCTTGGACCTTATACGTTACCGATTGAACGTGAATGTTGTTGGACTGCCATGAATGATACTTGCATGCAATGTGCTAGCATACGTGTAGAAACATACGTGCACAACCTAAATACGAACCTGACTTGTATGGTACAACTATGTTAGGACGTGATTGACCACTAGCATCTAGACTTGACTTTTCTGTGTATCTGCCGAGCAAACCAAGGTGAGTTCACACCCCCTACAAAGCATGGGATTCCCAGGGGTCGGGACATGGGATTAAGGAACATGGGTTCCTCGTCCTCCTTGGGTAGGACAGTATTGGTTCAGGAATGTAATTCCTCGTCCTCATGGACAGATAACTCGTACTAGACCAAAACTCTATCACGAAGTCCCTCCTTTTTATATCGACTTAATCGCCGGGCCAATGGCGAGCGGGTCATTAGTTAGATAGCGCTATTTAGGTCTGACAAACCTCACACCGTGCCGCAGAGGACGGGCGTGAACTAATGGATCTGGGGCACGTCAATGATGATAGACATTGACAGTTTCAGGGCACATAAACATGACTACAGTCAGCAGTCGATATGGTAACGAGTCTAGTGTATACATGGGGTAGCCCCCACGGCCGAAATGCCAGTTAACTAACTCGGGGTAGCCCCCACGGCTGGATAGCCAGAGTAACCGGGAATAAACAAGTCACGTTTTTAACTATGGGGTAACCCCCACGGCAGGATGCCAGATAAAGGAAACTGTTTTCGAAACAACTTAAAACAAACACCCAACCGTGAACTCACTCAACCTGTTGTTGACTCGTTACTACATGCTTTGCAGGACAATAGGTACTTAGCTGGAGCTTGCATGGAAGAGAGTCGTTGTGGGACATGGACAGCTGTGTGCCATGTTAACTTTGAAACAATTAAACTTATGTTTTGATTTTAAACGTTATGCTTCCGCTTGCAACTTAAACTATGTTTTGTTTGAACACCAATTGTATTGGTTGGATTTTATAACTGCGTATATGCTTGTTCAATATGATTGGTGGCTGGATCCTGGTCAGTCACGCCTCCAAGCGGTGGTATCCCGCAGGTGGATTTTGGGGGTGTGACATCACTAACCCTTAGGGTCGGGTAGCTACAGTCACACACAGTTCCTGTACACAGTAAGACAGTAGCAGCAGTAGCTACACTGTACCTCCTTAGCCGGTAGCCAGTAGCCAGTGGGTAGGAAACCTTGCCCGCCAACTAAAAAGAGAGATTGAGAGTGGATTTCAGGTTCGATAGTGTCGAGAAGGTATTAGCCACCGGTGACCGTACTTTCGTAAAAGCACCATTGGGCGGTGGTTCCTCTTCTCTTCTTCCTCTGAACCTCGAACAAAAAAAGATATCAGCATCAGCTCGACTAAGAGTTACGAATAAAAAAAGGAAACTTCACTTTACTTAAGACGAAGGAACCGAGTGCAAAAAACCGGTTTCACTTCAAACTACTAGTAATTAAGACTAAAAGTAAGGAAGTCCTTTTCTTGACTTGGCCTGCGTTCATTATACCTACCCCCTTTTTAAAAAACTTGATTTCAATCTCAACAAAGAAATGAAAGCATAACTCTTTGCTTGTTGTCCTCTTACTTACTCAATTGTGGAGGTCTCTCGGGTGTCTGATCCGATCAGTCTCGTGATGAAGAGAATTCCGTTCTTCCACTAAGAAAGGTCTCGTCACGACAACTCAATTTGTCCGGTAAACTACTAGGGGCTCCCCATGGTTTATTAAAAGGGTGGGGAGATTTGCTCCTCATCCGGGGGTTCATTTTATTCATTATGCACTCAAAAGTGAAGGTCTTAAAAACTTCATAGAATTCATGATCGGCCATTCCATTTGTGCTTTCAGCATGTAGGCGACGCGAATCTATTTCTTTGCTTAAATCCGGATACCAATTGCATGGATGCGTTTGAAGCCTCGAGATGACTTGTAGAAAAAAGCTTTCTAGGTTTGTCTTCTGTCTCCGTAACAAATGGTCCATTTATTGATGGGCGAACGACGGGGATTGAACCCGCGCATGGTGGATTCACAATCCACTGCCTTGATCCACTTGGCTACATCCGCCCCTACCCCCGCACAGGTTTCAGTCTCTATCTACGATCAGATCCTTTCTGAACTCCCCTATGACCGCTATCAAAGAGAAGTTTTTTCCTATACTATAGTTGCAAGTCTATGTTTTTTTTTACGAATGAAGTGAAACAAAGCTTCAAACAAAGAGGTTGGGTTGTTCACTTCATTGATTTGACTTCACTTTACTTAATATTAAAGAGAGGGGTCGGGCGGGCAGTAAAGGCTCATTTAGTAGACAGCGAGCGAGCAGCAAGCACCTACTCCTACCAAAATGAAAAGAAGCTGAACTTGAATTGAAGAAGCGAACCTCTATCAGAGAAAGGAAAGCCGTTGCGCGTTAGTGCATCCGTTTTCTTGCTCGTTAGCGCCCTTCCTTCAGCTGACTTCGCCTTATCTATTCATCTCTTTTTTAAAATGGAGATTTAGGGATCTCTCTTGTTCATAGATCTTGAAACCAAATTTATCCCCGGAAGAACCAACACTTAAAGGGTGTAAGCAACGGAAGGTTCTCACCCTGTCCCCGACATTGTTCTCCTACGATGTCCCCTGGGCGAAAGGGGACACCATTCTCTTTCTTTCTTCAATCGTTCCGATCAGGACAAGTGAGTTGGTTCATTTCGTCCTCCTAATGGCTAAACTTTTTCATAACCTAAGCTTTCCTTAACCAGTTGACCTTACTTCGTAACCTTAGCCTCTCTTTTTTTATAGTTCGACTAAGTGACTTCGTAACCGAAACCTACTTTTTTTCTTACTGTAGCATAGGCCTTCGCCACTTCAAACGGGCGCTTCGCCCCTCTTTTTTTTTCCATTGAAAGAGCGAGGCCTTACTTATTCAGGGGGTGGGGGAACCGTAGGAAGGGGGACGAACAGCCGAATTTACATCTGAAATCGCCAACATGAACACAAACAAAATCTTTAATTTCGTATAGAAAGAAAATGAAATCGCCCACGGAGCGGTATATGAAGAATGGCTTTTTGGTCCCTTTCGTCCAGTGGTTAGGACATCGTCTTTTCATGTCGAAGACACTGGTTCGATTCCCGTAAGGGATAGGTACTCATTCCCGGCCGCTTTCAGTTAGTGTTCATTGCTGAGTGATCGCTCGCTATCTGGCTGGAAAAGGTGGTCCGGAAGCTTCCTCTCTCCCAGCAAGCAAGATGAGATCACCACTTCTCTCGGACTTCCTTTACTTCGTAACCTTAGCTTTAGATGCCCTTTCATAGATTCTCGAACCTCCGACAGACATAATATCCATGCATGCGTTCTTTCTCTCCTCCCCTCAGCCATAGAGTCATCTTTCCCCCTTTTCTTTTTATTTCTTTATTTTTCTTTTTAGGCATTGAACACCGCCGCTCCGTGGGGTGCTGAGTGGTGTCCTCCCCTCCCTAATACCTAATACATAGTTCCGTCTATGGAGCCTAAAGCTTCAACCATGGCATAGCAGTAAGCAGTAAGTTGGCCTAGTCTCTCGCCCAACCTTCGCCTTCTTCAGTGGCCAAGTTGAAGCGTTCACCGGTTCTTCGGCCTACCACTTTGATCAAGGCTGAGCTTTTTTCATTGAAGCTAATGCTATGCTGCCCTTCCCTTGTTCAAGAGAAAGCAAGGACTTTCTTTTAGCTACCGGCCCAAACAAAAGAGATTAGCCTCTTGATCGATCGATTGATTGGATCGAAGTACGAAGGGCTTGATTGAAGTGTGAGATCTGCCCAAGACTAAGGCCGAGCAACTAGCTGCTGCAGGATTGGACGTCTATCTATCTCACCAAGCTCCCCTATGTCACACCCCGACCACGTAAAACAACAAAACGTGGCGGAAACGTCGGGGAGTGTTGTAACAGAATCATTGTTTCACAACCATGGATTACATTGGAATTAGAAACAAAACAGGAACAAATAAACTTTCATTGTTATTAAGTCACTAAGGCCTCGTCCATTCCTATGTGAGCGTACACAAGTACCATCATCAAACATCATCAACTATGGTACCTGAAACACATGTGAAAATACGTCAGCATAAAAATGCCGGCGAGTACATAGGTTTTATGTGAGTGTCAGGTTTATGGCTCGTTTTACATGTTGCAATACTTATTTAAAAACCTTATTTTGAAAAGTATAGTATTGCGACATAATTAACCAACTCAAATCAAGTTGTATATGATTTATAAAATCTCGTAGCCATGATTCTTAACTCCAAAACATTTGTTTTATAAAATCAAATTGTAAAACATATCGTAGAAACTCGTTAACAAAACTCGTATGGTTTATATTATTCAGAAAACATCATTGTGTGACATCGTTTCAAAATCGTTTACCCAAGTGATCTAGATAACGCAAATGGTTCACATCAATCAAATGGTTACAAATGGTTCACATCAATCAAATGGTTACAAATGGTTCACATATATCAAATGATTACCAATGGTTCACATACATCAAATGGTTACAAATGGTTCGAACAGTTCAAAATGTAAAACAATGGGCTAACATGTCAGTGAACATACATAGCAAAACATAATGAAATCATGTACTAATAGTGTACTAATGAACATAGCAAGTATATGATATGAAAACATGGAAAGCATGAAAGTAGCAAGTAGGCACATGTGTTTCACCCCAAAACGTTTGAAAAACAATAAAAGAGGGGACTATGTACTCACTTGAGGATGCTTAGAAGTCTTGAATAACAACCAAGCAAAGCTAGAGGGATCACAGAATCAAACGGCACCTAATATAGGTAACTATGTAAATAAACGGACCTAAACCAGAGGATCGGATAGAATGAGGTTTCGTAAATCAAATGAGTATAGGAACTTATGTAATATGGTTTAACAAAGCCTAAATTCTAAAACGAAGCCTAACCTAAGTGCTTACGACCCATTACGACCCGTTTAGGTAGCTTACGCTACTTTAATGCGTCGTTCATGTAAAACGCATTCGGACCGCCTAACTAATCTTGTGACAAGTAATATATACCTTAACATGTCTAATAATGTTGCCTAATCAGTTTAGATGTCAAAAATTATGTTACATATGTTTAAAATGAATTTTGGTGCAAAAAGGGCATTTTGGTCATTTACCTAAGGCATATAAACTACCTATCATACAACTACTTAAACGAAGTGATCATAAGGTATAACCTCGGAAGGTTATTCCCTATGCAACTATGGTCACCTAATGTGTTTGGTCGGATCCTAATGATCGACCAAACGGGTCGGGTTCGAAAGTATAAGCGATTGATTAGATCGCTTACCTTACGACCCTATATAAGCACAAATCTAAAAGTGACGAGCTAAACATGTTAAAACATGTTTAACGAGGTTTGAAAACAGGTTTGGTATCAAAACAAAGGGTCTTGATAACTAAAAGTAGTTTGGTTACAAAATACGCAAGAATACGCATTTTGGCCGAAACTACGACTCGTCACTATGCCTAAATAACGTGGTAATCAGTAGGTATAGTCACAAGAGACTAAAACCATCGTGATTACGCTCATGTTATGAAGTTCAAACGAACTTCATGTTGACCAGAAACTGGTCAAATCTGAAAGTCAAACTCTGTTTGACTTTCATGCTTAAAACGCATAAAAGAACGAAAGAACTTACAAAGGGTCCAAGCTAGGAAGATCTTGATCCAAATCACTCAGGTATGAATCAAAGGCTCCAACTTAGAGTGTAATTCAGATCAAGTGTGAAGAAATCAAATGGAGGGCATGGGTATTTATAGAATTCGGTAAACCGTTAGGATCGTTTCTCGAAGTTTGAACTTTAATCTTGGCCCTCCACTTGGGCACATGGTATTTCTAAACTATGGGCACCTTAAAAACCATCAAATATAGCCCAAGGTATGCCAAAACAATGTTCAAAACCATCAAAAACCAGCTGGATAGCCAGATTCAATGTTTCTGATCTGGGCAGCTCTCGTCGGCTGCGTAAGAATAAGCCTGGGCTTACGCCCCAGGCCTAAGAACTTTGACAGATTTACACTTTTAGCCCCTTCATGCCCAAAACTTGGTTTTTGATGCGTTTTTGACACGTTTAAGCCCCGTTAACCCCATTTCAAGGCTCTAAAATAAAGTTAAAGTATAGGAAACTTAAAATGTGCTCAAAAATATCTCAGATGTTGGTTCGTTTGGTCGTACAGTTGCGTTGTTCGGTTAATTACGATGAAACACAAACGAACGCGAAAAACGATCCAAATTACGCGACGAATGGAATTTTATCATGCCAATCACTAAAATAAAATATTTTAATGATTACATAGATTTTTGGATGTCCGGATATATTCAGAACGTAAGATATGCATGAAAATGCAAACTTATGCACTTTTTGACGCTTTTAGTCCCTATTGATCAAGAAAGTTTATTTTTTTGCGCACCAAACACCTCAAAGCCTATTTCTAAGCTATGTAAAGGATATTTAGGGCATATTTAACTTATGATAAAGTTCCGGAACGTTTGTTACAGTACAAATCGGCATACTTTCGTAGTTTGTCGAAATTGGTCCCTGTAAGCGAATAAACTTGATTTCGCCACACCAAACCCTCCAAAACTTATTTCTAAGTTATGTAAAGGTTATTTAAGGTATGTTAAGCCTATTTCACTATTCCAGAGTGTTCGTTGCATTAAACTGGTTATATTTACGCATCAGTGCGCGTATAACCTTCCAGAAGGCGATTTAAAACTTGAAATCGAACATGCATCGATATGTGCAAACGATACACATTTTTTTTTACAAATCCCAAGTATGAAACAAAATATTTCATTAATTTGGTATTTGTTTGATGGTCGCAGAGGCACAGGTGTCACAGTCTCCTCTACTTTAGGAAATTTCGTCCCGAAATTTATTCGTTGGAGTCTGTCTGTGACGCTGTGTTAAATAATTGCCTTGCATGGAATCTAGGGTGTTTATCTATTTGCGTAGAATAACCCATCAATGATTATTCAAGGCATAATCCTGTCATTTCTCTCAACGGACAATCTTTAAAATTGAAAATGAAGGAAAAATCAAGGATATTCATTTCCCTCGATGGATATTCTTCAGAAACGAAAATGAACGGAATGAGTCATTTTCCTCAATGGGTATTCTTCAGAAACGGAAATGAGGGAAAAGTCAAGGATATTTATTTCCCTCGATGGGTATTCTTCAGAAACGAAAATGAACGGAACGAGTCATTTTCCTCAATGGGTATTCTTCAGAAATGGAAATGAAGGAAGAATCAAGGATATTCATTTCCCTCGATGGATATTCTTCAGAAACGAAAATGAACGGGATGAGTCATTTTCATCAATGTGTATTCTTCAGAAATAGAAATGAAGGAAAAGTCAAGGATATTCATTTCCCTCGATGGGTATTCTTCAGAAACGAAAATGAACGGAATGAGTCATTTTCCTCAATGGGTATTCTTCAGAAATGGAAATGAAGGAAGAATCAAGGATATTCATTTCCCTCGATGGATATTCTTCAGAAACGAAGATGAATGGAATGAGTCATTTTCCTCAATGGGTATTCTTCAGAAATGGAAATGAAGGAAAAGTCAAGGATATTCATTTCCCTCGATGGGTATTCTTCAGAAACGAAAATGAACGGAATTAGTCATTTTCCTCAATGGGTATTCTTCAGAAATGGAAATGAAGGAAGAATCAAGGATATTCATTTCCCTCGATGGATATTCTTCAGAAATGAAAATGAACGGAATGAGTCATTTTCCTCAATGGGTATTCTTCAGAAATGGAAATGAAGGAAGAATCAAGGATATTCATTTCCCTCGATGGATATTCTTCAGAAACGAAAATGAACGGAATGAGTCATTTTCCTCAATGGGTATTCTTTAGAAATGGAAATGAATTGAGTCAACTCTAGACACATGACAAAACTTGCTGTGGTTTCTGTGCACTGAATTCCATAATTATGTATGCATCCATAATTACGTAATTCCTTGCACAGTCTGCGTAGTTCGTTTTGTAATGTGAAGGGGAAGAAAATCAAACTTGTGATGAGTGTGACTAGACTACCGTAGGGTCCTTTTTAATTAGATCGACAAATGATCTCTTTAATTAGACCGCCAAGGAGTCTTTTCTGCTATATCATCACATGATATTCCTAACCAGATTTTTGTATCAATCTGTTTAACTAGACCACTCAAGGGGTCTAATTATGGAATAGTATTTTATAATCCAAGGGTCTTAACTATTACGTAGAAGCCCATTAAGGATTTAAGGTAATACCTTTGGATGTCCTACTATGAATCCCTTATACAAAAATATGGAAGATTCTATGAGGATTTGGATAACAAAAATTTGGATCACATAAAAACATAAAAGGGAACACATAAGCACATAATCACATAATTGTTTAACATGATTATTAATTTGTTATTAACTTGTTGTCGATTGAACATGGATATTCAAGGTACACCAGGAAACCAACCGATGGACTTCAATGTCCTCAAGAATCTATCTGAAAAGATAGGATGATCTTCCAAAAATTCGATTTTGTTTTCAAAGAAACGTAATATTCGAATTAAGGAACACTACAATTTTAGGATTTACGGAAATACCCTTGGGTACCCTATTAAGGATTTATAGTGGTACTTTGGGTATTCGTCCAGAGTTGTAACTTGCGCCTTGTACTTCGTTTTCTTGGAAGAAACGGGTACTTAGGATTTTCGTGGAAAACGCAAGAGATCATAAAATGGAGGAATTTGGGGGTAGTCTGTTCTTCAAGGAATGTGATTCCCTGATTGTCGGTATTGTAGGGGATATGTTGTTTATACATGCAACCACATAAATATACATTGCAATGTAAATAAAAGATTTATTTATAAACAAGGATAACAACTGTTTCATGGATCTTGACAACAAAAGAAAATAATACATAAGACGTGATTATTTCTAAACGGTGTTTTCTTTTTGTCGGTCAGATGCTCATCCCTGTGCTGGATTTGCATTAGCAAGCTTTGGGCAATTTTTTCAGAAATGACCCATCTCGCCACAGTTATAGCAAGAACCTGGCGGAAAACGAGCTTGAGCAGGATTGTTGTCAGCTTGATTTGGTGCAACTGCAGCTCGGCAAACTCTTGCTGTATGACCTATAAATCCACAAATTTGGCATTTGCGGCACTTCACACTAGCATGATGATGAAGGTTACATTGGTTGCACAAGGGTGCAGTTCCGTTGTATGGCTTCCTAGCAGGGGGTTGAGCTGGTTGGTTGGGGGCAGCTTGATCATTGTGAGTAACCACGGCGAAGTTTTGGGAAGCTTTTCGCTTCTTTGACTTCTTGGAGGATCCAGTCTGTTCATCTTTGGGTTTCGATTCCTCGATTGGTTTCTTATCACCTTTTCGGAAAAGTTTACCTTTCCGGATTTGAGATTCAGTCAAGGTAGCAGATAGCTCAATGGCCTGCCTAACTGTAGTGGGGTTACTACCAGTCACAATGTCTTGTACTGGGTCAGGGAGGCTATCAATGTACTTTTCGATTGCCTTATCCAAAGGCGTAACCATATTCGGGCATAACAGACTTAAGTCTCATAACGATCCGTGTAGGCTCGATGCTCACCGCTATCTTGCTTAAGATCGTTGAATTCCCTTTCCAAGGCCCTGATCTCGTGACGAGGACAGAATTCCTTCATCATCAGAGCTCGGAGCTCTTCCCACGTTTGAGCCAGTTCCACATTGGCACCCCTATCTCTCATCACACCATTCCACCATGTCAAAGATCGTTTCTCAAAGACACTAGATGCGAATTCTACCTTTCGCTCATTTGGGCATTGAACATGCCTGAAGGTGCTCTCTAGACTCTCGAACCATTGCAGAAGTGCAGTCGCTCCTTGAGACCCAAAATACTTTGATGGCTTAGCCGAGTTGAACGTCTTGAAGTTGCAGGGGGCATTATTGTTGTTGAACGCTTGGTTACATTGAGCAACGATGTTCGGGATTGCAGCAGTCATTTGCTGCGTAATGACAGCTGCCAACTCTTCAATAGGTACCTGATTTTCGTGTCGTGGAGGCATTCTAAAAAGGGGGAACAAGAGAGAAAACAAATGAAATGGCATTGGGTAAGAATAGGATGTTACAGTCACCGACCAAAAATCATGGGTGATGGTCATTTGTTTGAACCACGAAGCAAACAAACGACACACAAAGGCTAAATCAAAGTAAATAGGTCCTCATAATGTATCGCGAAGACATGCTCTCCTATAAGTGGACACTCACCCCAAGAGTTCCCAGGTAAGAGTGACTGGTCCGGTATTCCGGATTAGTACGAACACTCTAGCCTTAGACAGAAAGCTCAGGGTACAGGCACCCACCCTTCCAGTTTGCACGTGTTCACATTATGTGGCCCTAAACTTTGACGAGAATTTGAAAACTTTGAAGGTTCAAAACCTTATAATAAATCATCCTAGAACAGATGATTAGTTTTCAAAGCAGATTCGAATTTTGTGTTCTTATTGTGGTTGCTGCCTAAAGATAGGCAACGGTATTGTTTTATGACTAAACGCAAGTAAACTCGCGTTAGGGTCCTAGGAAGGTTATAGTATAGGTCAAAGCATTACTAATTCCCTATAACCATT
>JARYGA010031157.1:0-63884 GCA_030545235.1 Helianthus tuberosus
CACACGGGCTGGCAAAATAAACACAAAAGACCAATATATATGCATAGAGGATAAGACTGAGATAATAAGTTGTAACCTTCCTGCAAATGAGAGTAACTTGTTCCTCCAGTGCATGACACGTTTCTCTAATTTTTCCACCAGAATACCACAATCTTTATACAACAGTCTCGAAGAGATAAGGGGCACCCCCAGATATCTCAGAGGCAGAATGCCTTCCACAAATGGCATAACATTTAAAATAGCATTTTTAATATAGCTGGGAACGTTACAAAAGAAAACCGTGCTTTTTTGAGTACTAGGCACCAACCCCGACATCTTAGTAAATTTAGAAAGGGACGTCATAATACACTTAGCCGAATCAACTTCACCCCTAGCAAAAAGGAAGAGATCGTCCGCAAAGCAAAGACTAATAATTTGCTGCCTTTCACACTTGTTATGAAACTTGAAGGATGAATCAATCCTTATCGCATGCTGCAAAATGGCCGTCAAAACCTCCATGACAAGAGTAAAAAGATAAGGGGATATTGGATCCCCTTGCCTTAAACCTCAGTTACCCTTGAAAAAACCATTCACGTTTCCATTAACACAAACAGAATACGAAGTGGTTGAGACGCACACCATGATCCAATCCACCATCTTAACATTGAAACCAAAACCCAACAAAACACTTTTGAGAAACCTCCAATCAACAGTGTCATAAGCTTTTTGAATATCAACTTTAAAAGCACAACGAGGGGGACCAACATTCCTATGGTAATTGTGCATCAGCTGTTGGGATAACAGAATATTATCTGATATTTTTCTTCCCGGCACAAAAGCAGGTTGGTTAACACTGACAATCTCATTCAGCGCTCCTTTGATTCTATCCGCAACAATCTTACTAATACACTTGTATAATACATTGCAACAAGCAATAGGACGATAGTCAGTTACAACCGATGGAGTGGGGATTTTAGGAACAAGCACAATAAGAGTATGGTTTAATTCGCGAAGTAGATTCCCAGTATCAAAAAAATCAATAATAGCATTAGAAACCTCATTCCCAATAAAAGGCCAAGCACTCTTGAAAAACGCAGCTGTATACTGTCACACCCCAACCGATGGCGGAAACATCGGGGCATGGCACTGAGCAAAACAGTTTTTCAAGAGAAATTCCATAACAACTAAATTACCAGATAGTTAATATTATGTCCCATACCATAATCTACCAAGCAATCAAATTATTACAGACATTGTTATCCTGAAAACAAAACATGTTCCGACAACTCAGATTTAATTAGAAATAAATTGTCTTTGTTTCTAGACTCTCAATCCTACACGATTCCATGAAGAGCAAGCAAAGCATCCTAAGCATTCAAACACCTGTCACATACGTTAAAATATAGGTCAATACACATAGTGTAAAGGTGAGCATACAAGTTTGATATAGCATAATAGAGTTCGAAATAGTTTTCACGTAACCAGCATGTACAACGTATAATGTGAAGCATGTAAGTTATCGACAAAGATTCTATCAATACCAATGACTGCGATTTGACTGTGAGTAACGAGTGCGTAACACATGTTCACCACTGCGAACACGTGAAGTAATATCCTTAACAACCCCTGAGTGAACAGGTGCTGAGTCCAAACTATAGTACTATCGTTGCTAAGGCAGGTAGACAGCAATCAATGTGTAAACATAACAAACAGGCATTCATCGAGTCACGTATAACATGCAATAGCGGTTAGCGTATTAATAGTGTTTGCATTGTGTAATTGATGTGATTTGAGTATAGATAACGTATGTAACACCCAAAAGTGCGTAAAGCAAATGGGATTGAGTATACTCACAGATTGTGTTTAACAAGTAAACACTCTCTTGGATTGAAGGGAGTGCTGAGAGAGATTAGCCTGAACAGTTAACGATAGCATAAACGATAAGCGGCGCATAAAACGGTGCATAGGCTCTTTACGATCACTGCCATCTTTCCAAAGGAACCTATTGATTTTGTTCAGATTAATGTGCACTTGATCCAGTTGAATAAGCACTGGAAAGAGATCCCTCCAAGCCACAGGCCAATTCTAAGCGCCACTCGTCTGTAAATCGGCAACTGTAGCATCCAGCCTGAACCCCGCATTCGTAATAGTTCTGGGCGATAAAAAATCGCCCAGCGGCCCCAAATCACACCAGGTATCATACCAGGCTGATGTCCAAGTGCCATTACCAATTTCGGTCCACATATGATTTCTCATTAACGGCCGCATTTGAATAAGTTTTCTCCACGACCAACAACAGTTCGTAGGGCCCTTGCATAGCAAGAAACTTTTACCTTTTAACCTGTAAGCATGAACCCATTCAACCCACAAAGAGTTTCGCTTAGTAATTATACTCCAAATGTGGGACGTTATAAGAGCTTTATTTACATCCCCAATCCGTCTAATGCCCAAATCACCTTCATATTTCGGAATACAAATAGAGCCCCAAGAAACCTTAGCCTTTCCTCTATGGAACGAGCTATCTTGAGAACATAAAAAATTACGCATTCTAGCTTCCAGGTCATGAATCACACGGGCTGGCAAAATAAACACAGAAGACCAATATATATGCATAGAGGATAAGACTGAGATAATAAGTTGTAACCTTCCTGCAAATGAGAGTAACTTGTTCCTCCAGTGCATGATACGTTTCTCTAATTTTTCCACCAGAATACAACAATCTTTATACAACAGTCTCGAAGAGATAAGGGGCACCCCCAGATATCTCACAGGCAGACTGCCTTCCACAAATGGCATAACATTTAAAATAGCATTTTTAATATGGCTGGGAACGTTACAAAAGAAAACCGTGCTTTTTTTAGTACTAGGCACCAACCCCGACATCTTAGTAAATTTAGAAAGGGACGTCATAATACACTTACCCGAATCAATTTCACCCCTAGCAAAAAGGAAGAGATCGTCCGCAAAGCAAAGATTAATAATTTGCTGCCTTTCACACTTGTTATGAAACTTGAAGGATGAATCAATCCTTATCACACGCTACAAAATGGCCGTCAAAACCTCCATGACAAGAGTAAAAAGATAAGGGGATATTGGATCCCCTTGCCTTAAACCTCGGTTAATCTTGAAAAAACCATTCACGTTTCCATTAACACAAACATAATACGAAGTGGTTGAGACGCACACCATGATCCAATCCACCATCTTAACATTGAAACCAAAACCCAACAAAACACTTTTGAGAAACCTCCAATCAACAGTGTCATAAGCTTTTTGAATATCAACTTTAAAAGCACAACGAGGGGGACCAACATTCCTATGGTAATTGTGCATCAGCTGTTGGGTTAACAGAATATTATCCGATATTTTTCTTCCCGGCACAAAAGTAGGTTGATTAACACTGACAATCTCATTCAGCGCCCCTTTGATTCTATCTGCAACAATCTTACTAATACACTAGTATAATACATTGCAACAAGCAATAGGACGATAGGCAGTTACAGCCGATGGAGTGGGGATTTTAGGAACAAGCACAATAAGAGTATGGTTTAATTCGCGAAGCAGATTCTCAGTATCAAAAAAAATCAATAATAGCATTAGAAACATCATTCCCAATAACAGGCCAAGCATTCTTGAAAAACGCAGCTGTATACTGTCACACCCCAACTGATGGCGGAAACATCGGGGCATGGCACTGAGCGAAACAGATTGTCAAGAGAAATTCCATAACAACTAAATTACCGGATAGTTAATATTATGTCCCATACCATAATCTACCAAGCAATCAAATTATTATAGACATTGTTATCCTCAAAACAAAACATGTTCCGACAACTCAGATTTAATTAGAAATAAATTGTCTCTGTTTCTAGACTCTCAATCCTACTCGATTCCATGAAGAGCAAGCAAAGCATCCTAAGCATTCAAACACCTGTCACATACATTAAAATAGATCGAGGTCAATACACATAGTGTAAAGGTGAGCATACAAGTTTGATATAGCATAATAGAGTTCGAAATAGTTTTCGCGTAACCAGCATGTACAACGTATAATGTGAAGCATGTAAGTTATTGACAAAGATTCTATCAATACCAATGACTGCGAGTAACGAGTGCGCAACACATGTTCACCACTGCAAACACGTGAAGTAATATCCTTAACAATCCATGAGTGAACAGGTGCTGAGTCCAAACTATAGTATTATCGTTGCTAAGGCAGGTAGACAACAATCAATGTGTAAACATAACAAACAGGCATTCATCGAGTCACGTATAACATGCAATAGCGGTTAGCGTATAAATAGTGTTTGCATTGTGTGATTGATGTGATTTGAGTATAGATAACGTATGTAACACCCAAAAGTGCATAAAGCAAAAAGGGATTGAGTATACTCACAGATTGTGTTTAACAAGTAAACACTCTCTTGGATTGAAGGGAGCGCTGAGAGAGATTAGCCTGAAGAGTTAACGATAGCATAAACGATAAGTGGCGCGTAAAACGGTGCAAAGGTGATAGGTGTCAGATGGTAATCCGATCGGATGGCAATCCGATCGGATGGTCAGTCGATCGGATGTCTATCCGTTCGGATGGTCATCCGATCGGATGGCCATTCGATTGGATTGACACCTCGTTTGGTGAGGATGTGTTTGTGTATGGTGGTTTGTCTTTTGAAGTTTTCGTTGTAGCATTTTAAAAACAGAGAAGTATCTCTACCTTTTAGGTCGATCGATCGAACGGCGGTTCGATCGGATGACGATCCGTTCGGCGAGGTATTTCTCAGAGAACAAGTTCACAGCAGTGTTGTCATCCAATCGGATGGTCTACCGATTGGGTGGCAATCCGCTAGAACTGATAGTGCATTGAACATGTTGAAAATTGTTTAAGTGTTGAAGTTCCAAAATTCACATGGTCGGGTGGTCGTTCGATCGGATGGCTATCCGATCGGACGACAATCCATTCGACGTCCAGATCTATGAAAGTTGAATGAAATGTTTAAGTGTTGAACCCCAAGTGTAATCCGATCGGATTGCAGCTCGATCGGATGACAATCTGATCGGACGGTGATGTGTACAAAATGCAACACATAAATTACATCAATTGTGGGATAAAACTAACCCTTTTTTAGTACTAATGTTGGAAAAAGTGTGTTTTTGTCTCCCTTTTGTATTTTCAGGATTAAATGAGCTCAAATGAACAAAAGAAGCAAAAAGGTAGCTAAATCAAACATAAATACAAGAAAAGGAACAAACGTGGCATGCCCAATCCCCCCGACAGCATCTTCCCAAGCAAAAACAAGAGAACAGAAGGCTGAACACTCCCCATGTTCAATGAGCACGGGGGCGTGCCCAAGTGTCAGCAGAAAAGACAAAGTTGTAGAAGCTTCTATCACCCACCATGGGGGCGTGCCCAGCGGACACGGGGCCATGGTCAACTCTAAGATTCGTAGAATCTGAGGAAATCTTGATAGTACAGATACGCTTCTACACACGGGGTCGTGCCCAGCGGACACGGGGGCGTGGTCAACTAATGCAGACAAACTGCTATTAACGAAGAAAGAGAATAGGGATGGACACGGGGCCGTGCCCAATGGACACGGGGCCGTGCCCGAGCTTCTGTTCAGGCTATAAATAGGGGTGCTTGGCTCACTTGCAAATCATCCCTTGGCACACCACCTCTCTCACACTTCACCCACACTCCACCACCCCCACAACACCATCATCCATAATCCATCATAGAGTGTGTGAGTAGTCTCGGGATCCAAGATTGATCGTAAGAGTTCTTGACAATCAAAGGCCATGTTTGCCTAAGTCTCTTACATCACTTGGTGAAGACAAGCATTTAGTGTAATACTTTTTATTTTTAATCTTTTCGCACTTTTTATTTGGTTATGTATTAATGACTTTAATAACTAGTTTCATATGTTGAAGGTGATTCTTCCTTATCATTTGTTTGTGGTGTCTTGGCATTATATTACTGTCTATATAAAATAAAAGATTTTCACCATTCATATCTCCACGGTCTATATGGAGATATGTTGGCTACCTGGTCGGGGGTTAAGGGAATGGTTTGGTAAGAGTCTTGCCATTGTTCAGTGTATAGATCCTGTAAGTACCTGGGTCAAATTGAGTAGGACCTCCTTCAATACCCAATGGTATTGGATGGCGGGGGTCCAAACTCTTTGATCCCCTCATATGTGGCATAAAACTAACCCTATTTTAGTACTAATGTTGGAAAAAGTGTGTTTTTGTCTTCCTTTTGTATTTTCAGGATTAAATGAGCTCAAATGAACAAAAGAAGCAAAAAGGTAGCTAAATCAAACATAAATACAAGAAAAGGAACAAACGTGGCATGCCCGATCCCCCCGACAGCATCTTCCCAAGCAAAAACAAGAGAACAGAAGGCTGAACACTCCCCGTGTTCAATGAGCACGGGGGCGTGCCCAAGTGTCAGCAGAAAAGACAAAGTTGTAGAAGCTTCTATCACCCACCACGGGGGCGTGCCCAGCGGACACGGGGCCGTGGTCAACTCTAAGATTCGCAGAATCTGAGGAAATCTTGATAGTACAGATACGCTTCTGCACACGGGGTCGTGCCCAGCGGACACGGGGGCGTGGTCAACTAATGTAGACAAACTGCAATTAATGAAGAAAGAGAAGAGGGATGGACATGGGGCCGTGCCCAATGGACACGGGGCCGTGCCCGAGCTTCTGTTCAGGCTATAAATAGGGGTGCTTGGCTCACTTGCAAGTCATCCCTTGGCACACCACCTCTCTCACACTTCACCTACACTCCACCACCACCACAACACCATCATCCACCACCATCATCCATCATAGAGTGTGTGAGTAGTCTCGGGATCCAAGATTGATCGTAAGAGTTCTTGACAATCAAAGGCCATGTTTGCCTAAGTCTCTTACATCACTTGGTGAAGACAAGCATTTAGTGTAATACTTTTTATTTTTAATCTTTTCGCACTTTTTATTTGGTTATGTATTAATGACTTTAATAACTAGTTTCATATGTTGAAGGTGATTCTTTCTTATCATTTGTCCGTGATGTCTTGGCATTATTTTACTGTCTATATAAAATAAAAGATTTTCACCATTCATATCTCCACGGTCTATATGGAGATACGTTGGCTACCTGGTCGGGGGTTAAGAGAATGGTTTGGTAAGAGTCTAGCCATTGTTCAGTGTATAGATCCAGCAAGTACCTGGGTCAGATTTAGTAGGACCTCCTTCAATACCCAATGGTATTGGATGGCGGGGGTCCAAACTCTTTGATCCCCTCATATGTAAGCTACTATTAAAACTTTAACCCGGCTACTTAGGACTGTATCCCTGCTGACTCAGACTACTTAGCCGAGGGTAACGTCACCTTCAAAAGAGGGGCCTACCACAATATGCATTAATAAGTTAATTAATTATTTTTCAATAATTCGACCCTTTAGGATTGTATCCTTGCTGACTCAAACTACTGGGTTGAGGGTAACGTCACCTTCAAAAGAGGGGCCTACTACAATAACTAAGATAATCTCTTAAAAAGTGCAAAAGTGCGGAAATAATCAAAGGTTACACTAAAGGCGAGTCGGATCCAAGTGATTCATCTTGTCTATCTGTTTTATTTTATTTTTATTTTCAGCATTTAGTTTTTATTTTCTTGTTTAAAACATTTTTCTAAATTTTTGATTTGATTAGACGTTGAGGATAAACCGGTATTAAAAGCTCTTGTGTCCTTGGACGACCTCGGTATCTTACCAACACTATACTATGCTCACGATGGGTGCACTTGCCCATATGTGTGTTTGGTGTTAGTAAATATCGTGTTTTATAAATTTAAAACTTGACTAAAGTGGTTAAAAAGGGCTAAAAATATACATAAAAATATAGTACACTTTACGCACATCAAGTTTTTGGCGCTGTTGCCGGGGACACAAGGATTTTAAGAAAGCTTAAAATCAACGGCCTAGTCATTTTTTTTATTTTTTTCTATTTTTAGGATTTTTTCTTAAAAAGCTTCTGCAGAACTCAGCACGAGCCGTGCCCGCTGAACACGCCCCGTGCCTAATCTTTGGTACTGGCAATCATGTTTTAAGTCAGACAGCAGCTGAACACGGGGCCGTCCCACTCAACACGCCCCGTGCCCAAGCGTCAGTTACTGAAAACAGAACCGTAAGATCCCGACGGTTGGTAATTTCTGACACAAACATGAGTGATACTGATATTTTTTACTTTCGGCACTCTTATGGTACGTGGTGTCAAATATGTGGTGACCCTCATAAAGAATTAGAATGTTATTTTCTAAATTACGTGCCCCACTATATAGACCCATTGTTTTCCTGTAACCTTAAGAGAGGTGAAAGTAAAAATAATCCCTATCTCTCCCTCGAATGCGCTCAACCGGACCTTCTAGGAGAAATGCTTCTTGATGAACTATTTCAATTAGAAGATCTAATTCTTAATTGGTTAAAAGAACTTGAGATGGATTTTAATTCATCTCAAGACGATACCCAATTAGAATTATTGAGATTGCATTCGGATAAAAACAACCTCGTTGTTCCCGATATCACCTCCAACTCTAGAGAAGACTTGAGCGATAGTCGTCCCTGTGTCGATTGTGCCGTGAAGGACTCCCCATCGACTTCGTTCGATGAATACATAGACCCGAGCGATTCGACATACACCTTCTTTAACAAGAGCCCGGGAAAGGGTTGGACTTGTCCACCTACATTTAGCATAGGAATCACCCTCGCCGACAACCTCTTGCGTTCTCATCTTAATCTAGAACAATTAAGGTATCTCAGGCACTTTGGGGTTGTTCCATCCAGTAAGGAACCACCCGATCCGGATAAGTTCCTTAAAAATAGACAAACTTCATAAACAGCCTTCCGACACGGGGCCGTGTCCAGGTCAGCACGCCCCCGTGTCCACCAAAAGATTCCTTTCTGACTTTTTGTCAGAATACGGACAAAATGTGTCAGGATCTTGTCTGCACACGCCGTGTCCAGCCGACACGGGGCCGTGTCCAGCCGACACGGGGCCGTGTCCAGCGTGCTGTCGTTTTCTATAAATGCAGCCAAGAATCCTGCATATTTGGACCATTCCAGGGACAAAGATTTGTTCGAATATCACACATACCATCCTAGGTATTTTCTAAAAGAAGGTTCTCAAGAACCATCTTGTCATTTCCTCTTTTATCCATTACCTTCTTCTTCATCTTTCTTACCTCAACACCTCTATTGAAGCTTGAGATCACCATGATTCCAAGCTTTATTATGAGGTTTGTTAGGTTTTTGTTCAAGGAATCTTGTTAAAAATAAGTTGTACAACATTGTTTTAAGTTATTTCTGCTCAAAATTGCTTCATAAGTTTGAAAAATAATTTGAAACTCCAAGATTCCTTGTTCCAAAAATCTACAGAAAGGTGAACACGGGGCCGTGTCCGAAGTTACTATTTCATTAAAATGAACTCTTTTTGGTTTATTTTCGTAGAATGTCAAGTCAAAACAGTGGAACCTCTTCTGCACATTCCAGAAACAGTCGAAGGGAAAGAAGGTCTTCAATTAAAGCAACTCCCGAACGCTACGTAATGGCATTACGTGAAGCTCTTGACGAGATGACTTCGGTAGAGGAGGTCCTTATAGACCGTATAAATTATCTTACGGTGGGGCTGGAAAACAGTTTTCAAGAAATCAACCTCTTGCACCAGAGGTTGAACATTCTTGTAACACCTCCCATGGAACCAATCCTCCCTCAAGAGGATTGGAACCTAGCACTTGGAGTCAACAATCCTACCGGATGGGATGACATTCCAGCGGAGCCTCCTCTTGAAGATCTACAAGAAGTCCCGGTGGAGGTTGCACCTCCTCAAACCGACGCCAATGAGCCCGCCTTTCTTCTCCCAAGGGAGATAGAGGAATGGCTCGCTGACGTGTGAGGGACCCATACCCGGAGGAAGAAGTTCTTCGAGCCGCATTCAACCGAGGGAATTATCTTTTCAGAAATTTTGCTAATAAAATAAACTTTAGGCTAGAACTTCTTAGTTTAGACTTCTTGTGTTTCTTTTGACCTATTTTAACTTATTAGGATTATTATGTAATTCTCTCTATGTTTTAATAAATGATGGTTTTAACTAAATTGGTGTTTGGATGATGATGTAATGGATAAAACACACTCAAAATGGTGAAGGATACCAAAGGAAACTTGCATCAACACCCCATGCACAAAATCAGAACCGCCTGAAAATTTTTCTTTGTTACAGCAAGTTCAGCACGGGCCGTGTCCACCCAACACGGCCCCGTGCTGCACAATCTGCAGGAAATGCCCAGTTCAGGTAACTGGACACGTGACGTGCTCACTGAACACGCCCCCATGCCCAGGCTTCTGTTTCTTTTTACCAATTTCTGTTACTGGCGATTTGAACACGGGGCCGTGCCCGGACACCACGGGGCCGTGTCCAGACGCCCAGTAACATAAATTTTTGCTTTTTCACACTTTTTTACACATTCAATCAACCTAAAAACTTATTTTTGGGACACATTGAGGACAATGTGTAATTTAAGTGTGGGGGGGGGGGGGATGCTAAACCTTGAATTTTTGCAAGTCCTAATCACAAGCCTTACACAAAACTCTATTGGAACCGCTAGTCACCCCAAATTTTTTCATAAATTTTTCATTTTTTTACTTGTCTTGGTTTAAGTTTGGAATTACAAGTTTTAAAAAAGTTATGTTTTTACAAATTTACAACCGATAGCGTCGTGATAAAAAGAACCAACATAAGAAAATTATGAAACGACATGACAAATCTAGTTAAAATTTGATTATATATACTTGATCACATAAAAACTCATTCCCACAAAAGTGAGTTTTGAGCCTTTATTGAGCATACAAATACATATCTTTAAACTAAATGCTTATTTTTCATTTCTTGTGTGAATAGCCGCTTGGTTTCTTACAACTCTAGAACTTGCCACGACGATACATTCCCGGTCCTTACCAACTTAAACCCGAGTAAGTAAATGATGGAGGCATTAGGACTAACCTTTTTTATTTCTACACCATTATTTTTCTTTTTTTTTTCACCACCTACCCAAAATCCCCCTAGTTAACCCCTTTGAGCCTAAACCTTTTCATTTCTTAACCCAAAACAAACACCCTTTTACCCAACAAAACCTTTTTTATTTTAAACCCTTTGTTTTAGTAACAAAGCTCGGTTTTTCTTATGACTTCCTTAAAAAAATGATGAAGCCAAAAGAAATAAACAAACAAGTTTATCAAAAACAAATTTGTTTGAAGAATTGCTTCATCAAAATAAAAAGTTATGAAGAATAAAAAGTCTTACGAAAACCGATGCTTTTTACGCTTTTCGCCCTTTTTTCTACTAACCACTAACCCAACCACCTACCTCTAACCCAAGCCTAACCCTTCACCCCAAAAGTCCTCTTGATATTTACAAAGGTATATAGTTAAAAAGGAGGAGGATTGATTGCTTGGCAAGCTTATGGTAGGAGTAAGTTCCATGCCGCTCTTGAGTGTTTCACAAAAATACATCTTCGGCCGAGTGTTGAGTGATCTCCCGTGAGGTATGTGAACTTGTATATAAATGGAATTTTAAAAAGGCATGTTGTGCCCTAATAAGTAATTTCTCTTATGTAATGTTTTAAATAAATCATGACGAATAGGATTGTAAATAAAATAAAAATAAAACCTAATAAAAATCTTGGAATCCCGACACTCTATGACAAGCCCAAAAACCTTCTCTTCTACCCATTCCATTTGGGAGTGAAAAGCCACATTATAAAGAGTTTTGCTTGAGTACAAGAAAAGATTCAAGTGTGGGGGTATTTGATGTGTACAAAATGCAACATATAAATTACATCAATTGTGGCATAAAACTAACCCTTTTTTAGTACTAATGTTGGAAAAAGTGTGTTTTTGTCTTCCTTTTGTATTTTCAGGATTAAATGAGCTCAAATGAACAAAAGAAGCAAAAAGGTAGCTAAATCAAACATAAATACAAGAAAAGGAACAAACGTGGCATGCCCGATCCCCCGACAGCATCTTCCCAAAACAATAGAACAGAAGGCTGAACACTCCCCGTGTTCAATGAGCACGGGGGCGTGGCCAAGTGTCAGCAGAAAAGACAAAGTTGTAGAAGCTTCTATCACCCACCACGGGGGCGTGCCCAGCGGACACGGGGCCGTGGTCAACTCTAAGATTCGCAGAATCTGGGGAAATCTTGATAGTACAGATACGCTTCTGCACACGGGGTCATGCCCAGCGGACACGGGGGCGTGGTCAACTAATGCAGACAAACTGCAATTAATGAAGAAAGAGAAGAGGGATGGACACGGGGCCGTGCCCGAGCTTCTGTTCAGGCTATAAATAGGGGTGCTTGGCTCACTTGCAAATCATCCCTTGGCACACCACCTCTCTCACACTTCACCCACACTCCACCACCACCACAACACCATTATCCACCACCATCATCCATCATCCATCATAGAGTGTGTGAGTAGTCTCGAGATCCAAGATTGATCGTAAGAGTTTTTGACAATCAAAGGCCATGTTTGCCTAAGTCTCTTACATCACTTGGTGAAGACAAGCATTTACTGTAATACTTTTTATTTTTAATCTTTTCGCACTTTTTATTTGGTTATGTATTAATGACTTTAATAACTAGTTTCATATGTTGAAGGTGATTCTTCCTTATCAATTGTCCGTGGTGTCTTGGCATTATTTTACTGTCTATATAAAATAAAAGATTTTCACCATTCATATCTCCACGGTCTATATGGAGATATGTTGGCTACCTGGTCGGGGGTTAAGGGAATGGTTTGGTAAGAGTCTTGCCATTGTTCAGTGTATAGATCCTGCAAGTACCTGGGTCAAATTTAGTAGGACCTCCTTCAATACCCAATGGTATTGGATGGCGGGGGTCCAAACTCTTTGATCCCCTCATATGTAAGCTACTATTAAAACTTTAACCCGGCTACTTAGAACTGTATCCCTGCTGACTCAGACTACTTAGTCGAGGGTAACGTCACCTTCAAAAGAGGGGCCTACCACAATATGCATTAATAAGTTAATTAATTATCTTTCAATAATCTGACCCTTTAGGATTGTATCCTTGCTGACTCAAACTACTGGGTTGAGGGTAACGTCACCTTCAAAAGAGGGGCCTACTACAATAACTAAGATAATCTCTTAAAAAGTGCAAAAGTGCGGAAATAATCAAAGGTTACACTAAAGGCGAGTCGGATCCAAGTGATTCATCTTGTCTATCTGTTGTATTTTATTTTTATTTTCAGCATTTAGTTTTTATTTTCTAGTTTAAAACCTTTTTCTAAATTTTTTATTTGATTAGACGTTGAGGATAAACCGATATTAAAAGCTCTTGTGTCCTTGGACGACCTCGGTATCTTACCAACACTATACTACGCTCACGATGGGTGCACTTGCCCATATGTGTCTTTGGTGTTAGTAAATATCGTGTTTTATAAATTTAAAACTTGACTAAAGTGGTTAAAAAGGGCTAAAAATATACATAAAAATATAGTACACTTTACGCACATCAGACGGCAATCCGTCCCGCGATCAGATCTCTTGCAAACTTGGAAGTTGTTTAAGTTTTGAAAGTTTTACGGTTGATCGAGACGGTCTAACAATGTGCTAAACAACAGAACCCTCGTCAAGACCCTTGCGACCCGATCGAACAGGAATCACCTAAATCCGACCCGTTCACTGGTTCGTGACGGTTGTTCATGTTTAACCCGGAATCGGTTGTCTCTTTGGTAGAAACCAGATCTTAAACCAACACATCACTAAGAAAGAGTAGAAGATCAGAACAAGCTCCGATTCTATCGGTTTTGGGTCCATTGAGTGTAAAAGAGTTGAAAGAAAGTTAGAAAACCATCTTTCAATCCTTTTAACCATGAATCTGTGTAGATCTATGCGAAAACATTCATTAATCTTGTGGAAATCCTTCAGATCTGAGCTGTTCTTGGTAGAATGAGGCCAAAACTTGAAGTTCATAAGAACCCCATGATGACATCATCATAGAACACCTCAAATCTAGTGATTTCACGGTTAAAAGTTATGATTCAAAGGTGAAAAAGATGAAGGAGTGCGTGTAGATTATAGAAGTACAAGATTTTGGTTGAAAACTTACAAGAATCGCGATAAATCAAGAGAAATAGAGCTTAAGTGCGGCTGGGTCGAGTGGAGAGCTGTCGCATCACAAATGATGTGACAGGTAGGTATTTATAGGGTTTCCCAAAAAGGAAAGTGCAAGGGGTCGAGTGGGTCACCGATCGGATGGCTGTCCGATCGGATGGCTGTCCGATCGGATGGCAATCCGATTGGTTGACCATCCGATCGAGAAGTCACTCGATCGAGTGGCTCCGAAGATTTGATTCTCGGCACTTCGTTTCGTGCGTTGGGTTTTGCGATGCGAGTTTCGATTAAGCGATCCGATAGAATTGTCCATTAGTTACACAATTAATCCCAACTACTATATCTAACATACAATCATCCTAAGTAAGTTGCGTTTAGCGTTTGCGATTCGATTACGATGGAGTTGTGATTGCGTTTCGATTATTTACCACATCATAAATATAAATAAACATGCACAAGTAACACATAAAAGGCACACACACGTAAAACAATATCCAGAAGCATAATTCGGGTTGCAGATGCCATTGCGATTCGATAAGCGATAGGGCGATAAAACAAGCGATAAATATCGATTAAACCTCGATTATTAACAAGTACTCCACATAATACAACTAAGACAAAATAAAATAAAGATTCGATTACAAGTCAAAGAAGTCAAAACAGTAGTTAAGCAAGGAGTGACATATTGCAATTAGAAATCTTTTCTTCCTTTGACTTCAATCTTGACTTTGACTTTGACTTTCGAAACACGGGGTGTTACATATACCCATCAAGGCCAGGAGCTTTATCGATGCCAATAGAGAACATAGCCGACTTAACCTCTTCTGTAGTAACCTGACGGATCATATGAGTATCACCTTGATAGCCCAAAAATTCTCATAATGGTGAACGAACGCTTGATGAACATTACCATCCTCATAAACAATCCCTCCAGAATCCTTAATGACATCAATGCGGCTGCGGTGATTCCTGCTCTTCAAAGAAGAGTGGAAATAAGCAGTATTCATGTCCCAGCCCTCAACCAATCCACTTTAGACTTTTGTTTCAAAAATCGTTCCTCATCCAACGAAGCTTCCTGGTATTCACGGCTAATGCTAGCTTCTTCGCCCCGAAGATCCACACTCATTGGATCCCGATCAATACTTTGCTGAATAAGATCCAGCTTCACGTGAAGAGCTTCAACTTTTTATGCAGATTTCCTTGTTTAAACAACAGAGCTCTAAGAGGAGTTTTAAGCATACGGATTCTTTTAACAACACGGAACTGGTGCACACCATCAACTATAGTATCCCAAGTCCTTTTCACAATTTCAAGAAATTCCGGTTTATGAAGCAAAAAGTTAGCAAACTTAAAAGATCGCTGCTTCAACTTACTAGCTTCCGGGATTTTTAGGATACACGGACAATGATCTGAAAGTCTATAAGGATGGAAAAGAGCAACCGAACTCGGGTATTCAGCCACAAACGAAGTATTCCCTAACACCCGATCAATCTTCTTCAGAAGCCCAATCCCCTTTTTGGGTGTTTGGTTCCACGTAAAATGGAATCCCGACCTGTTGATATCAAACATCTCAATATCATCAACACAAGCTTGAAACTCCTTCATACTAGTAGAGATCGACGAAGCCCCCATAGATCTATCTTCCAGATTTAGAGTAGAGTTAAAATCACCCATTATGAACCAAAGTTTATTGCCGACAAAAACTTTATGCATGGATAGGTAATGCCATAACTCTCTACGGGAGACGTAATAATTGGCAGCGTATATAATCGAGCAAAAGACCATCCTCTTATCCAACTTAAAAATAAGCTGGAGATACATAACCTGAGAGGTCTGAGACAAGACCATGACATCAAAAATAGTTGGATTCCAACCAATAATAATTCTAGTACCTTTGTCGCACCGACCTCCATTTGAAGTCCAATCCCAAGATCTAAACACAGACTTACAAACTTTGCCAAGCTTACTGACATCAACATGAGACTCTAAAATAGCACACAAGCTTAGATTATAATCCTTCACTACCTGACGAACCTCCGTTTGTTTCAGAGGGCGGTTCAACCCCCTTATATTCCAAGCAGCAAGGCTAACCATCAGTAACTACCATAGAAGGAGTGCTTCCCCCTTTTTTGTTGTTAGGTTTCTTAGAATCCTTCATCATAAATTCATCCATTTCGTTGTAAACTTCAATAACCTCCTCATCATCTGCGTCCTCCTGACCAATCCCTGATCCATTTCTGTCTCCTCCCTTGTCCACTTCAGGATCATTCAGCACATCAAAAGGATTACTAGATAGAGTAATGCTAGAAGACGTCCCCCTATTTAGCTCACCTTTTGGTTTGGATCCCACTGGCCTATATTCTAATTTTGGATTTTGTTTATTAACCTGAAAACCAGTTTTCCTAGCCACATTTTTACAGTACACCCCTATATAACCATCCTCATCGATAACAGGATTCATTTTAGCTGGCCAATTTCCATGAATTGTTTACTTACTAGTCTGGTCCGCACTCTTTGCATTACTTGTTTCCTTTGTTGTTTAGGACACATATCATCCGAATGACCAAAAACACAGCACCTTGAGCATCTATGCGGGCTCCATTCATACTCAACATACATAGTTTCCTTGACAAATCCCTCCCCCTCGGGTTCAGGAATAGCCATAGATATCTCTTCTCTTAATTCATTTTCAGCCGAAACCTCAATTAATGCTCTAGCATAACTACTACGCCCCCACACATCCAAGCACATCGACGTTGTGAACGAATCTAAAAGCTTCGGTTTACCAATACTTGTAGCAATCATACTTAGCCCATCCTCCATATACGCTGCAATAGGAACGTCATGTATTTTAACCCAAACTTGCACCTTCTTTACCTCCTTTGTTTCCAGCTTAGTAGTCGACTTCCAAACACTAAGAAACAAAGGTTAAGAGCGAATAATCCAAGGGCCCTCTTTTAGGACATCTAATATACCAGCTTCATCAGCACACTTGAAGAAGAAAAAACCATTCGCGTTCGTCATAGACTTTTGCAATCCAAATTGTTTCCAATTATTTCACACAAAATACTCCACAATCGGATAAGTCACACAATCCCCTAAAAAGTATCCATACAAAGTATTTGCTAACTTATCTTGCACTGCACGAACAGATTCACGTGGGAGAACCACATCACAACCCTCATGCATTACAGGACTCGGAAGAGATCTAAAGTTTACATTTTTAGAGTTGGCTGCCATGACCGAATCAGCATATGACATAGATTTTGAAGTACTACCACGCTCAGCTTGATTACCATTCGAACCAGGAAAAACAGTAGTACCCTCAGCCCCATCAACTTCATGATCAACCTGGTTGTCCTCCAACCCCATACTCTCGGATCGCTGCTTCTCCAAAGGAACAGGAATCGTCACCCGTAGGATCGTTGTATGACCCGAATGAGTCGATCAGAAGAGTTGTTTATCCGAATCAAAGGCGGAATCAATGATACGGATGCTCGATGTAATTATAATGTCTCTTGTATTAATCTGATAGAATTACAGCACCTGGAGACAATTCGGCAGCACTTCGTTACCGAACACAAGACCCTGATTCCGTATCAAATGACACGAGTGCTCTCCTATTTATAATGGTTGTGATTCTGCTTGAAATGGACCAAGTCACGTTCAAGCGGAATTAACAAAGTTAATTTCGCTTGAACTGACAACTGACAGTTTCAAGCGGAATTACCTTAAAATCCACTAAAACCAATTTCTAACACCTCGAGCACTAGTTATCTTATCCTATCTCATTACATGACTTGATACAAGACGAAGTCAATAGACATATTGCACTAACATCACCTTGGTAAGTTCATCAATAACATTGATCTGCCTAGGCTCATTCTTCTGATTAATAAGTATACCTCTCTGCGGCATTAGAGTATTCCCATCAACATCCACAACCCGATCAGCAATACCCTTGAACGACAAAGGAGGCTTCCCACAAATACCTTGGAGATTACCACCCAATTTCTTACGATCATCCATTCAGGATAAAACAACCCTCTCCTTTAGCACGAAAAACAGACTACCTTGCAACAAGAAAACCAGACAACCAAAGACTCAACAAACAGACGAAATAAAATAAAACCCTAAACTAGCTTAAACCCTAACCCATGAAACTTGTAAAATCATATAGAGGAATCAGTAAATCAAGGTTTCTGCCTTACCAGAAGGACCGATAAACTAACAACCCTATACAACCTACTTGTACTCAAGGATCAAGGCGGCGAATAACGAAAAAAACAGAAAAAACACTTCGAATCAAACACTCATCGATCGCTAATAGAGTTCGTATAAGGGAATGATAAATCAAAACCCTTATAACAGATCTACTACACAATCTAGATTGCGAAATTCAATGTATTCATGAAGGAACCGATTTCGCCAGCTAGAGAGAGAGAATTTGGGTTTTAACAAAGACTTCAGCTTCGGTTTATTAACTGGAAACCAGTTCTCCTAATTTTAAGCATTATTTATATTTTAGAGTTAATTACTGTTTTCGTCCCTGTGGTTTGTCAAAAATCACTATTTCAGTCCATTAGTTTAAAAATTGTGATTTCAGTCCCTGTAGTTTCACTTTCGTAACAATTTCAATCCACCTCGTAACCATTTCAGTCCCTGTACTAACAGAATAAATGGATTTAAATGGTTGCGAAAGTGAAACCACAGGGACTGAAATGGTTACGAAAGTGAAACCACAGGGACTGAAATCGCAATTTTTAAACTAATGGACTGAAATAGTGATTTTTAACAAACCACAGGCACGACAACAATAATTAACTCTATATTTTAATAATACATTACTCCTTTATGTGACGATAAATTAATTGGGTGCCAGTATCTTCACGATCTAAACTGACCGATATCATTCGAATAGCATCGATGGTGGTACCGGTGTTTGTTTTTTATTGTTTTATGTCGATGTAAAATACGTGTTGATTTCTCTATCGAACTCGGTGTTGGTACTGATGTTCGATTTTATCGTTTTATGTGGATGTAAAACAAGTGTTGATTTCTATATTGAGTATGAGTGCTCGTGCCGATGTTCGCTTTAATCATTTTCTGTCGATATAAAATAAGTGTTGCTTTCTATACCGAGTGCATGTATTGTTCAGGTAACGGCCTGAACCGATACCGATTCAATGCTCACAATAACGTACCACCGCAAACACACGGAATATTACCCTAGTAAAAAAGAAATGTATACGTTAGCATATAACCATTGATAACAGGTGCCACTATTAATGAAAGTTTAATACTTTTATAAATGGAAATTGGGGTTTTTTCTGGAACTTTGCATATGAGTTTAGACTAGGGCTGTTCACGAGCCGAGTCGAACCGAGCGGACCTTTGCTCGTGCTTGGCTCGTTTACAAACCGAACCTCAAATCAAGCGAGCATTTTCCGAGTAGTAAATATTTCGAGCGAGCGTCGAGCGAAATTCGAGCAATCTGGACAATCGTGTCTCAAGTTTTTATGTCTTTAAAAGCAGACACATTTCATGTCATAACATTTTACTTGTGAATAACAATGTTGTGGTCGACGAGGCGACGATTATATTGCACGAACAATGACGTTGAGAGTAGGAGACGATCGACTTAAGGTAACGACATGAAACATTGAGGCGATGAGCAGATTGTTGTTTATCGGTTTAGTTTGATATTAATTTTTTATTGGCGTGCGTGATTGGGCTAGTACGTATAGATATAGTTGTAAATTTGTACATAGTGGACCGAAATCTAATATTGTGGTATATATAAAACTATAAATTTAATTTATATTTAAGCATATATGTAAGTGTGTATAGGGTGGGATTATAGAGTAAACACTAGTGTATTTGTGAATTAAGTGAACAAATCCTGACCATTGATTTACATCATCAAATCGTAAAATACATTAGTGTATTTTCATCATCAAATCCTGGTCATTGATTTACACTTGTGTATTGATAATTAAAGGCTAGGATTAGTTCAATAGTGTTCACAATCAAGAGGGTTGTTCACAGATGAACATAACCCTGTGTGTGTATATATATATATATAGGTGTGTGTGTATATGTATAATTTATATTTATGTATACATATGTGTACATACAAGTTTATATATGTATATGTATATGCATACTAATTAAAAATTAATAATTCGAGCCGAACCGAGCCGAGCGGACCTTTGCTCATGCTTGGCTCATTTACAAACCGAACCGAGCAGAGCGGCTCATTTACACCCGAGCGTCAAATCGAATAGTATTTTCCGAGCAATTTCCGAACGAACGTCGAGCGAGCGACGAGCGGTTTGAACGGCCCTAGTTTAGACTAGAAGAAAGAGTGTGTGCAAGTGTTAAAGAGTATGCGTGCGTGTGAGAAACAAGCTAGTGTGCAGGGTATTCCTCTTGTCAGTCAAGAAAAGAGAGGGTATGTATTTTTAATTTTTATATTCTTGGTATTTATTTTGTCTTTTAATAATATTAAATTAAATATATAAGTTTGAATGGATATTGAATTAGTTAGAACATTATTGAATAACACATTAAATGACTTGCAACAAATAATCAGAAGACGAAGAAATTTCAGAGGTGAGAATGGGTAGGGGCCTTTTTCTTTGTGAATGCTGATGCGATCCATGTAATCGAATGTAATTACATTAGAGTATACTAATACTAGGTTAGAACCTCGTGTATTACACGGGTTGAATAAATATAATTTTATATACTAAGTAATAAAATAGTTACATCTTTTAAAAATTCGTGTATTGCACGATTTGAATAAACACATGTCTTACACGAATAATGTAATCCGTTAACACATTTAGTCATCAAGACGTGTTTTCTAACAAAATAAACTTTGAGGTACTATTTACTTATTGTAGCATCTCACTTTATTTTTTGTTAGGTTAGAGAGTTGTGTATTACATGATTTATAACATTTTTCTTTGTTTTTATTTATTATTAGGTTAGAAACTTACGTATTACCTGATTTTGGATAATGAGCAGAAAAAAAAATATTTTAGTAAAAAAATAATAAATATACAAGGATAAACTGGATATTCTGATTTAATATTATTATTTCATTGGAGTGTAAACGGGATACTGGGATCCTTTATTAGAAGTAGGATTCTAAATATATCACATGTATAAAAAATATATATGTTCTACATGTATTGAATAAATCCTTTTAACGAAACAGTTGATTATAATTAAATATTTTTCTTTTAATATGTGATTATCAGTTATCCTTGTCCTAATCATCAAAATATAAAAAACAATTAAAACAACCAATTAAATAAACTCTTTATCTTTATAAATATTTAAAACGCTAATATATTTCTTTTAGATTTTAATAATTAATATATGATTATAATAATTAATATATTATTATCATTTATCTTTATCTTTATCATTAAAATCTCTTCTACAAATTTTAAATTTAATATTATCAATAATTGACATTCCATAATAAATATTTAGAAAAAATAATTAAGATCGCCTCGTAGAACGCCATGTGTCCCTAACATGGTTTCTTTTATTAGATAGTACTAGCGGTAAGACCCGTGTGCAAACACGGGTCGTTTCTTAGAAAACCATGCATAGCCCATATTGACAGAGTGTAAAAAAAATAATTAGTGCAGACTTATAAAAGAGATATACACTAATGGTCAATAGGTTTATTCAATAGCAATTCCATTATGTTGATAGCAAACTACTGTTGTCTATTAACTGTTAAAAACTACAGTTGCTTTCCAACAGACTTTCCTAAAAAATGTTATCCATTATCTCCAACAGAGCTTACCAGATGGATAGCGTAAAGTTAAACCACTGTTTTCAAAACCATCTGAGATCGAAGACAATTCTTGCAATAAGAATGAGAAATATATGGTACTTGTAATTTAAATTCAAATAAAGTTAAAACCAATTTTTGCAAATAAAGTTGACCAATTCCATTGATGATTGCTTAAAGTGAAACCACTGTTTTCAAAAAGTCTGTTTGACCAAAGTCAAACCACTGTTGGCAAACTATAATTCTTAGTGGTTCAAAATCTGTTTGACTTTTGGTCAACATCTGTTTAACTGTTGGTCAACATCTGTTTGATTTTTGGTCAACAACTGTTTGACTTTTGGTAAACATATGTTAGACTTTTGGTCAACATCTCATTTAGAATTCAACAGAGAGTAAAAAAATAATTAGTGCAGACTTATAAAATTAATATGCACTAATGGTCAATAGGTTTATTCAACATCAATTCCTTTATGTTGATAGCAAACCACTGTTGTCTATTAACTGTTAAAAACTTCTGTTGCTTTCCAACAGACTTTACTAAGAACTGTCATCGATTATCTCCAAGAGAGCTTGCCAGATGATTAAATAGATAGTAACTATCAGATGTTAGTCGACCCATGTTATAAAGGTCAGTCAACAGAAATTTCAAAGGTTAGTAAACAGATATTAAGAGAATAATGTTATTAACAACATGTGTTCTCAGGATAAGCTTAATGCAGAACAAGTATCAGATGCTTTCAAAAAGTTGTATTGCTTTCCAACAAACATTTCCTAACAACAGTTCCTCCATTATACCCAACAGACGTTGCCAAGTTGACAGATGTTTAGTATCATCATAGATTTTGTAAAACTTCCTTGTAAACCACATTAGTAGTGGTTATACAGACTCGTTTCTCTTTATCACAAATCAAAATTTTCAATCCCTTCCAACTTTTTACTCTAGATAAAGCAACATAGAGCTGGCCATGACTAAACACTGGACGTGGAAGATATAAACCAACACGCTCCAATGATTGTCCTTGACTTTTATTTATTGTCATAGCAAAACACAGTGAAAGTGGGAATTGTCTTCGAGAAATCTTCACTGGTATTCTTTTATCTGAAGGTGTCATCTTCTGTCTTGAAATCAAAGTATGATGACCTATATTAGTCCCTGTGATAATTTTTGCTTCAATCACAACTTTTCCGAGCTTCGTGATTTGTAAACGTGTACCATTACACAATCCATTTGCCTGATCAATGTTTCTGAGTAACATCACCGGAGCACCAACTTTTGTAGGATCGTTGTGCGACCTGAATGAGTCGTTCAGAAGAGTTTGGATCCGAATCAAAGGAGGAATTCAGAGAAACGGACTTGTTTACAGCTTGATTCAATAATAATGTCTCTTGTATTGATATAATAGTCTTACAGCACCTGGAGACAATTCGGCAGAGCTTCGCTACTCAAATCCGAAAGTTACAAATGACAACAGCACATCACATATATATAGGGTTGGTATTTCGTGCGAAATGACCAAGTTTCATTTCGTGCGAAATAGCCACAAGCAATTTCGTGTGAAATAGCACTTTGTCATTTCGTGCGAAGTGACTTCTCATATACATTTCTCGATTTTCGTGCCCTAATCAATCTATCTATTACAAGACTCGATACAAGACAAAGTCGATAGACGTATGCACCAACAGACTCCCCCTCGGATGTTGACGAAGTCTTCGGTGTCGAGTCTTTATCATGACATATCTTCAGTCTTTATAGGATCGGTTTGCCGACCAAACGAGTCATTCAGAAGAGTTCTCAGACAGAATCAGAGGCAGAATTCATTGATTCGGTCTTTGTTTAGCTTGTATTCACTTATAACCGTCTTGATTATTGATCTGATAACAATTTACAGCACGGAGACACCTTGGTAATTTCGTACCAAATGAAACGAGATCAAGACTATATATAGGCAAGGTAATTTCGCATGAACATGGCTCAAATGAAATCACTTCACACGAAATCTAATTCCGTGCGGAATTACATGGTGATTTCGTGTGGAATTACATATGTTCATTTCATGCGGAATTACCTTATTTAATGCGAAATTACATGGAATCTCGTTTTACGTGCCCTGATCTAATTACAAACATACAAGACTCGATACAAGACGAAGTCGACAGACGTATGCACCAACAGTCTTGATCAGTCTTCACAATCTTACCAAATCTCTTTTTTCAGGCTCCCCTTTCATTAAGCTTCCGTGCTTTAGGGATCGACACCTTGCTTTCCGGTTACAAGCTCCCCCTTACATTGAGCTCGTCTTCAGACTTCCCCTTAGACTTCGCTGCCGGGATCGTAATCTGGAATCACCTTTGCACCACTCAAACATTTATAAGTAACAATGTTTTGAATATCCAGGATCAAATACCCTATTTCTTTAGCAGATTTTAACAATCTAAGAATCCAACTCCCTCACAGTTAATCATCCAAGTCCAACTTAATGACCTTGGAAATATCACAAACTGTTTTTGATTTTAGATTTTAAAATTTCAAGTTTCAAATTAATGAACTTGTTTATTTTCAGAAACACAATCAGCATACTCAGATTTTGAAACTTAGCATCCAGACATCGGTTGTCAAAAATAAAGCGGAATCAAAAATCTTTTTGTATTTTTCTGAAACATAGCAGTAACGAAATATTTACAAACATATTTACAGACAATATTTTTGTTCGAGTTCGTGTCAGAGGATCATATCAGTTTATGACAAATCACTAGTACCGTTGAGCTTTAAACACTTTAAGTTCTAAACGATTCACTTAGATTGTCAGTATACTGACCCACTTAAATTTTCACAAAAACTTCAATTGATTCGAGATACGAGATTAGTGTTTTAAGAACTTAACTTATTCGCGTGTCCCACCTAAAAATATACTCCCGTATCCAGACTTCTATATTCAGTCTTACAGGTGAATGTACACTAATGATATCTGTAAATGGGTAATGCGAGACCGTGAGAGCTCAGGCTAGAACTTCCGTTCGTACAAAGAGATGACGGCTCGTCTTTAGGTGTGTCCCGTTTGGGGATCTTTTCTTCAACAGCACATGATTATCATTTTGCAATGTTTCATCATTTTTTATGCTGAGGGTAAGCTTTATGATTAAAGCAATGCAAAGTATTATACGAGGACTAGGCTATTGCTCCCGTAAAATCAGAAGTCCAGGTATAATACCCCAGATATCACCACGTACAAAAACCTAGTATGTCAGAAATAGAAAGCCCTTCAAACAAGATTCCAGGGGTTACCTATATATCCGAGAGATGTTCCCCACGAGATAAGTAAAGTATTGATATTTAGGTTTATATCTCGAAAACAATCTACTAAGCGTGTAAAAACCTACTGGCACATCATCAGTGAGACCGTTTATCACATTTAAACATTCCATTTCTTTAGCATACTGTGATTGTCTACTGATGTACTATCATTTTCTCTTTTTACACAACAACTCTTTTTCAAATTTTATCATGTTTTTGGCTTTTTCAAATTTTCTAATGTTTTTGGATTTTCTGACAATTCCTTACTCCCCCTAAAATGAAAAATTATTTAAAGAAAATTTGACAAACTGACACTGATAGCTTTGTCTCGCCATCCATTTTCTGCTTTTCGTGCTCTGAATTACCAAAAATATAACATGTGAAGCAGTAATTACATGGAATCTCATTTTACGTGCCCTGATCTAATTACAAACATACAAGACTCGATACAAGACGAAGTCGACAGACGTATGCACCAACAGACTCCCCCTCGGATGTTGACGAGTCGTAAGTGTCGATTCTTCAACGTCTTCAGTCTTTATCAGTCTGTCTGCACTTTCTGAAGTATCTGACAGAGTAAAACTTCTTCAATCTTCTCTCCTCTCTTTTCATCAGCACCAACAGACTCCCCTCGAACAAATAATCTCTCCTCAAATGTTGATCTTCAATGAATCAGGATCTCAATCTGGCTCTCAAGCTTTCTAATTCTCTTGATCAGATCTCTTGATTCTTTAAGTTTATCAGCATCAGCAATACCAAGATCGTTAACCGACTCACATTCTACTCAGGTATCTTCAGACTCCCCCTTTCGATATGCTGGGATCGTAGCCTGGCTTTTTGAAATCACAAAATCCTCAGGTATCGGAACCTGGCTTTCTATCACTCAAAATCAGGATCTGAAACCTGGCTATCCTGCACATTCTCTACCTTACAATAAATTTCACACATTTATCATTTCACAAATTTATATACCATATGCAGGTATTCATCCAGAATGATTTTATACTTGTAAAACTCTGATTAACCACTTGTAAGAACAATTTCATTTTAAATCTGTTTCTTTTTCAAACATACTCCCCCTCACAAATTGTCCATCCTGTTCAGCACTTGGAATTTTGAAAATCAGCTTTTCAACATCAGTTGTCGAAAATCTTTTTGTATTTTTCAAAATTTATGCTAAAACACACTAAAATCTTTTTGGATTTTTGAATGAAATGAAATGTAATGCAGTAAACAAAAATATTTACAGACAAGATTTTTGTGAGTTTGTGTAAGAGGATCATATCAGTTTTTGAGACACATCACTAACACCGTTAAGCTTTAAACATTTTAAGTTCTAAACAATTCACTTAGATTGTCAGTATACTGGTCCACTTAAATTTTCACACAAAGTTCAACTGTTTCGAGATACGAGATTAATGTTTTAAGCATTTAAACTTATTCGCGTGTCCCACCATTTGAATATACTCCCGTATCCAGATCCCAATATTCAGTCTTAGAGGTGAGTATACCTGGATAATATCTGTAAAAGGGTTAAATGCGAAACCATGAGAGCTCAGGTCAGAACTTCCATTCAGCAAAGAGATGATGGCTCGTCTTTTGGTGTGTTCCCTTTAGAGAATCTTTTCTTCAACAGCACATGATTAGCATTTTGCAATGTTTCATCATTTTTTGTTCTGAGGGCAGCGCTATATTTCAAGCAAATGCAAAGTATTATACGGGGACTAGGCCATGGCTTCCACAATATCAGAAGTCCCGGGATAATACCCCAGATATCACTGAGTATAAAGACCTAGTATCTCAGAAAGAGGGACCTTTCAAACAAGATTTCGGGGGTTACCCATATATCCGAGAGATGTTCCCCACGAGATAAGTAAGTTTGAAATTTAGGTTTATATCTCGAAAACAATCTACTAAATGTATAAAAACCTACTGGCACATCCACAGTGAGATTGTTTATCACATTTTTACTTTCCAATTCTTTAGCATGTTGTGATAATCCACTGATGTACTATCATTTCCTCTTTTCTCAACAAAACTCATTTTTTGATTTTATCATGTTTTTGGCTTTTTCAAATTTTCTAATGTTTTTGGATTTTCTGAAATTTTTACTCCCCCTAAAATTTCAAATCATTAAAAGAAATTTGAAAACAAACTGTACAAGAAAAGTGACAACTGATTTTCAAGCTTCAAATCGCCATCCACTTGGCATAAACAATCAGAACTCCCCCTTACAACAAACTATTTTCCCATTAAGATTTCAAAACACTTAAGTTTGTTTTAATCAAAATGGTTTTTTTCCGGAAAATTAGTTTTGTTGATTTTACCACTTGTAGGCTGGGGTTCACTTCATCACATTGTTCATGTTGACCATTTGAAAAATTTAACAATTTTAGATTCAAACAATTACCACTTGTAGAAAACCAAGTACAACTTAATGTCCCTGATTTACCACTTGTAGGTATACACAATCACTACTTGTAGATCGAAATATCACAGTTACCAACCTGTGAATTTCTCAAGAAAGATGCCGATTCCTACTCCCCAATTACCAACCTGGGAGTTCTGGCAAGTCAGGATTTTACTTGTGAAAAACTGCCATCCAAGCCTGACTGAAGTTGGATGTTTCCTCAACTTCACTTGGGTAAAAAGTTGCCTTCTTTGTTTCATAAAAGTCCTTTACCCCTTTGGCCTTTCCCTCAACTATTTTTCCAAAAATCTTTTTAACATTTCCATTAAACGCTTTTTTGATATCAAATTCTTTCTTTTCAGAATAGAATTTATTCGAGATCTCAATCTTACCAACTTTTTGTTTAAAGTTTTCAGCCCTCAATGGTGGAAAATTTGCATCATCCATTGGAGGCACTGAGTTTTCTTCTTTAACCTCAACTTGTGGCTCCTCTGACTTTGTGGAATCAGATTCATCGCCAGATTTTACCTCATATTTCTTAACAACCCACATTTGGTTGTTATGCTCAGCTCTCTTATTGTAAAATCTTGTCTTTGAACACTCACCAACTTCATATGTTGAATTTTCAAAAATTTTAAATTTGTCAGTTGGTGGTTCATTCTTCTCAACAACTTTTTCTTTGAGTTTTTCAGAGACTTCCTGTTTTGTTTTTGTTACTTGAGAACAGTTCCATGCAATGTGACCAACTTCGTTGCATTTGTAACAGGTTCTTGTCTCCTTTCTTTGATAAGCTCCATTATTCAATTTCTCTTGCTTCTTGGCAATGAATTCTCTATTTGATTGTTTCCAGAAAGAGCTCTTTGATTCCTCTTCACAGCTTGTCCCTGAAACAAATTTTGTATTTGTTTTAGAAGTTTTCTCATTTTTATAATTTTCAGGTGGAGTAAAACCAAGACCTTTCTTTTTGAAATTACCATTATGGTTTGGTTTCTTTTGAAAACCAGAACCAGAATGGTAACCTTTTTTCTTGTTTAAATGTTGTTGAACTCTTGAAGTGTATCTTTTAGGTTTTTCATTAAGATTTACATCTTTTATTTCAGAAATATTAATTTCTGTTAGTTTGAAAACCTTTTTGATCTTTTCAATTTGAACACTTCTTATTGGAAACTCTTTATCAGAATATAATTTGTCAGAATCATTCAAAGTATATGCAACTTCAAATGTTTCCTCATTCAAATTAGATTTTGATAGCAAAAACTCTTTACTATAAACCCGTTTAACCGACGATTTTGGACTGTCGACTGATGAACTCGAACTTCCAGACTCAGACTTTGACTCCGACTCCTCATCCTTATCCAACACCTGATCGACCACCTTTTTTATTAACTCGGACTCATGATCAGTTTCAGACGATGTAAAAGTGACATCAATGTTTTCTGGTAAATCATCGGTTATATCGGACTTTAACTTTATATTGACTGCCTTTTTGACTTGCTCCTCATTCGATTTTCTGGGTGAATAACCTTCCCAAATCGGAGGTGGACACTTGTTATAACTAACACTCTGTTTCTTACCAGTATCCTTCTTTTTCGGCTTCTCATCTTGAAATGCTTCCATTCCTGCAACAGTTGGATAAATTCGATCAATCAAATAATCAGAACTAGAATAACTTTGCAGTAAATGTCTAATTCTCTCATTTTCAATTTTCTCAGTCTCCAACTCTTGCTTTAACTTTGCACATTCTTCAATGTAATGATTGATAGCTTTCTGTTTGGACATCATCACAGCATTCATCATTGTCAATGCACCTTCTCTTTCAGAATTTGTCTTTTGTAAACCAGTTACCGTTCTGTTCAACACGTCATATGACTCTTTCACATAATTGAGATTGAACAATAATTGTTCCTTCATCTTGTCTAGCTCACTCAACTTCTCATCCTTTTCTTCACACTGTTTGTAAGATTCTGAACACTTGAGACACGGCTTGATTACTTCAACAATTTTTTCAACTTCGATTATTTTCTCCACTTCAACAACTTTCTCAACTTCAATCACCTTCTCAGTTTCAACAATCTCTTCAACATTTTTTACTTCATCATTTTGAACAATCTCTTCTTTTTGAACAACACTCTCACATTTCACCTTCTTTTGTTCTTTTGCTGCTCGTCTCTTCTTCAACTTCTCCAAGCGATCTGCAAAATAAAATTGAAAACTTTCAGGAGATAAATGAGTTTTTGCAACATTAATATGCTTTTCTTCCTCATCATCACCACTGTCATCAGTTGGTGATTGATCAAATTCTATTGTCTTTTCTGAACTATCATCTGAGGAACCAGAATCAGATGGTGATTGATCAAAAACTGTTGCTTTTTCTGAACTTTCATCTGATGAAACAGACTCTTCTTCTTGACTTGTCTCATTACTATTAAACACTTTCATCCATTCTGTCAGCAAATCAGGCTCTTGAATGACTTGTTTAATGAGAGCTACAACTTTTGAATCAGGTGGAATGTATTTATCCCAACTAAAACATGCAGCCACTTTCTCATCTTCTTGATCAATGATACCATAATAAGCTTTCTTATTTGCATCTTCAATCATTTTGGCATGAGCAGTTTGTGGTTCTTTTTGTTGATGTCGTTGATGAGCAACTTGTTGATAAATAGCTTTCTGATAGTAATCATCTTTTCCAAACGGATTCGTTGCTCCACTAGCCTCTTGATTTTTGCATTCTCTCTTGAAATGACCTTTCTCCCTGCATCGAAAACAAGTAACTTTAGATTTATCAAAACCCAAAGTAGAAACATGTGCATCCAAAAAATCATTTCTTCCTGTAATCATTTTGAATTTTTCAGCTCTTCTCAAGACACTTGCTAAACACCATTTAATGTCCATTAGCTCCATCTCTTCAGCATCAATCTGATCGTAATCCTCTTTTGTCAGCATAGGATTTCCGATCCTTCCTGCAACCAATCCCTCATAAGATTCTAGCACAGTAGCAAGTAACGCCATGTGATCTTTTGCAACTTCTTCAGAAAAACTTTGACCACCTGGAAGATTCAATGCAATGTTGCATTGTATCACATACCCATTTCCATTCTTTGACCCTTGAGACTGATAGCTTGAAGCTGAAACATTTGGACTAACATTTGGATATGAAGAAAATCTACTACTACTATTTGAATTTTGATTATTTGATCCAGATGTGTTTTCTGCACTGATAGCAGTTTGAATTTTAGGAGTTGCTTCGACATTCTGAACACTCCCTTTGAAGTACATCTTAACATCTTGTTGTGCAATCGGATTGTTCATTCTTGCAATCTTTTGCTGTTCCAGATCTTGTCCTTCAATCTTTTCAATAAACTGAGAAATTGTCAAGCCATCATATTCTCCAGTATTCTTTAAGATCATCAAATATGTACCCCACTCTTTCTGAGGTAAAGCATCAGCTAATTTGTCGACCCATTCCTCTCGCTCTTTATTTATACTCAACAACGACATTGAACGGACTAAGTGACAATATCTTTCAATCAATTTCTTTGTATCTTCTCCTGGAAAACTCGAGAATAGATCAAATTCTTTCTTTAGCAATGCTTTCTTGCTCCTAATCATCTTATCACTTCCCTCAAATTTAGTTTTAAGCGCATACCAAATCGAACGTGAAGTATTGTCATGCTGAAGCAATATAAAGATGTCTTCTTTAATAGCTTGCTGTAACAGACTGATCATCATTTTTTCTGCTTTATACATGTCTCTTTTTTTGTCATTTAATTCAGAAATTGCCTTGATAACTCCCAACTCAGTACGTGGTCTAACATACTTTTTCTCGATACACTCCCAAGATCTCAAATGATTTGCTTGAACCCAATTCTCAAATAGATCTTTCCAACCATAATACTCTTCAATGCCCATTAGCTTCGGGGGTTTTTGCAAAGTTCTAGTCTCATTTTCCATGTTCATACTTTGAGCAATAGCAGCCGGAGTAGTCGGGGATGTAGCAAACGAGTTATAAAATTCTTCTTCCATGATTTGGTAACAAAACTCAAACTCAGAAACTTTCAAGCGAAATTAGGTCCTTCAAACGAAATCTCCTGCAACAGCAACTTCAAACGAAATTACAACACAAACGAAATCAGTATTTCAAACGAAATTAGTAATTTCGTGTGAATCGGCCAAATGAAACTTAATTTCGTACGGAATCACTTCCCAAATTCAAACGAAATACCAACTTTGAAACGAAATTATAATTTCGTATGAAAATTTCAAGCGAAATACTAATTCCGTGCGGAATTAGTTGCTATTTCAAACGAAATTAACCTGCTTGGAACGAAATTATAATTTCGTATGAGTAATTTCACACGAAATTATGCCGATGTCATCATTTCGATATGATTTTCAAGCGAAATTACAAATTTTATCAGTTTTAGATTGAATTAAAGTCCAATTCTTTCAAGGATTCGTTAAAACACTGTTTCGTATATAATGTGTGAAATTCAAACCATTTTATCCGTTAAAACTTGTTCAATTTAGAAAAGAAGGTGTAGAAGATAGAAAAACTGATGAAATCAAGCTGAAATCGGTTGAACTCTATCACACCCTGTCTTTTGCGGAAGCGTATGATGTGTGACTAGCTTGTTATCATTGCATTCAATCATAATAAACAACTACATGATTAAAACGATGTTCATCCCTTTAGAAAATTTTGAGTACTACAAACACTGGTTAATTAAGTTTCTAAAACACAACCTTCGTCTAGGTTACAATCAACAAAAGTGGATGACATCTAAACTTGGAGTTTACTTCTAGTTACGACACTTGCGCCCAATATCCATCCTGTCACCTGAAATACATGTAATTTTGGAAAACATCAACATAAAGTTGAGCGAGTTCATGCGTTTTGCATACCTGGTATGAAAACAAGGTATGTATCTTGTATAAATAAAGTATTCTTGTGTAAATCAAGTTTTCTTGTGTACACCACGTACTAATTGAATGTTTGTACAAGGACATTAAGGCATGTGAGGACATAGGGAGCATTAGTGTGGCTCCTTTTAGGCATGTGAGGACATAGGGAGCATTGTGTGGCTACTTTTAGGCATGTGAGGACACAGAGAGCATTAGTATGGCTCATGCCCTTGTCGATTTTCCTCGACTGTGTCAATTAACCTCGACTGTGTCAATTTCCCTTGACTGCGTCGATTAACCTCGACTGCGTCGATTAATGTCACACCCCCAAAATCCACATGCGGAGTATCACCGCTTGGAGGCGTGACTGACCAGGATCAAACCACTAATCATATTGAACAAGTAAATATTTCACTGTAAAAGTCCAACCAACACGATTAGTGTCCTAAACAAACATAGTTAAGTTGTGAGCGGAAGCATAATATTCAAAACCAAATCCAAAGTTTAATTATCCAAATGTTTAACATGGCACACAGCTGTCCATGTCCCACAACGACTCTTCCTTGTGCAAGCTCCAGCTAAGTACCTATAGACCTGCAAAGCATGTAGTAACGAGTCAACAACAAGTTGAGTGAGTTCACGGTTGGGTGTTCGTTTTAAGTTGTTCCAAAAACAGTTTCCTTTAACTGGCATCCTGCCGTGGGGGTTACCCCATAGTTGAAAACGTGATTTGTTTAACCCTTTGTTTATCCCATTTACTCTGGTAATCCTACCGTGGGGGCTACCCCATGATAGTTATCTGGCATTTCGGCTGTGGGGGCTACCCCTTGATTACACTAGACTCGTTACCATATCGACTACTGACTGAAGTCATGTTTAAGTGCCCTGAAACTGTCAATGTCTATCAGCATTGACGTGCCCAGATCCATTAGTTCACGCCCGTCCTCTGCGGCACGGTGTGAGGCTTGTCAGACCTAAATAGCGCTATCTAACTAATGACCCGCTCGCCATTGGCCCGGCGATTAAGTCGATATAAAAAGGAGGGACTTCGTGATAGAGAGTTTTGGTCTAGTAAAGTTATCTGTCCGTGAGGACGAGGAATTACATTCCTGAACCAATACTGTCCTACCCAAGAAGGACGAGGAATCCATATTCCTTAACCCCATTCCCAACCCCTGGGAATCCCATGCTTTGTAGAGTGTGAACTCACCTTGGTTTGCTCGGCAGATAATCACAGAAAGGTCACGTCAAAATGCTAGTGGTCAACCACGTCCTAACATGGTTACCAATACAAGTCAGGTTTCGGTTTCAAGTAGTGCGTACAAGCATCACATAGATAGCACATAGGAAGCACATACGGATCATGGCAACATACATCAACACGTTAACACATAACATCTGATACTTGTACGATCCAAAGGTAAAGCCCAATAACAGGCGGCCCATCATGTTGTGCGGTCGGCACAGCCTTGTGCGACCCACATCATGTTGTGCGACTCGGATAAATACCCGGCCCAAATAGCTAAAAGCCCAAACATAGATTACACGGCCCAATCTACTAACATGCCAAAGTCTTGTGCGATTCGGACCGCTTGTACGATCCTATCACTTGTGCGATCCAACTAAATCAGCCCAACAAGTATACCCGGCCCAACATAACATCTTGTGCGATTGAAACTAGCTCGGCCCAACAGTTAAGACAAATATTGCAACTTGTGCGATTCATGCTGTTCCTAAAATCTTGTGCGACTTAGGAAGCCTTGTGCGATCAGGCTTATTACTCGCAATTTATGGAAATCAGTATTATCTTTCCTTCAATCATGCAATCAGTTACTAAATTTCTAATTACTTTGCAATATTTAAATTAACAGTTTCCTAGTCATGCCATAATCGATTAACATGCTATTATCAATTAAATAAATGAATTGTCAATTATTTCATATGGATTCCAACTAACCTTTCATCATGATCATCATCTATCAACACATTAAATTCACAAAATCAATCAACGATTTTCTGGATAACAACAACATCCTCTCATATCATGCACCCATCAATTGGTACACCTCACATGGTTATCATATCATCACATGTAGGCATAGCAACAACTATATAATTCCTAATGCTCATTGGACCTACTCTTCTTTAGTGGATCTGACACAATCCTTATCCTACTAGACATTCATATCCATCATATGTTAACACTTTATCATTACCAAGAAACACAACAAATGGCCAACAACTGTTACATCACAACCGATATATAGTCACATGCATACATCCCTCGATATCAGCCAACAACATCCAATTCTCTTGATTTAATGCCACGTTTATCTACACAACAATCATTCAAATATAGGCACATCACATCCGATTAACACATGTTCGGTTTAATATACTTATGTGAGCCGATTAACATATCAATACATCATGCTTATTAGATTAACGTTCTAGTGAATCGTTTGTACTAAGCCTCAAGAAGATCTAACAATCACAATATTGCTTAACATGAAATCATGGAAATCGATACACATTGTAAAGGAGCAAACTATAGTAAAACACTAACCAGTTTGAGTAGAATGAAAAGGAAATCTGAACAAGAAGCTTCGAGGAATAGGGATGTGTTGCCGTCGGCTTCATTAGAGGAGGAAGAGAGCACTAGGGTTTGTGTGTGATAAGGGATTTGCAACAAATGGGAATTGTTGACCTCTTCATGAGGTTATACGTGTGAGAGGTGGGCCGAACCCACCACTATGGCAGCTCATTCGGTTCAAGTGAGGAGTGGGCCAAGAGTTGTAAAAGACCAAAGCCCAAAGGCTTGTGTGATTCGAATAGCATTGTGCGATCGGTTTAATAACATACAATACACATCATCACATAATCATAACATTCAATAAGTCACTCAAGTTCATATAGTCACGTTACGTTCAAATACGTTACATCAAAGTACAAAGATAAGCTCGGAATTACGAGTTGTCACATTATCCCCAAGTTGAAAGAAATTTCGTCCCGAAATTTAGCACGTACTCACTGAGGAAGCTAGTTAAGTTGCATGGTTTTCCTGGTTTTCCTGGGGTGTCACATCCTCCCCCCGTTGATCTGGAATTTCGTCCCGAAATTCCGTAGCTTCAGCCTCAGTAGTGGTTGTACTGTTTGCGAATAGTTGGGGATACTTTTGTTCCATTTGATCTTCGCGTTCCCAGGTGAACTCTGGGCCGCGACGTGAGTTCCAACGAACTCGAACGAGAGGTATTCTAGTACGCTTGAGGACCTTAACATCCCGGTCCGTGATTTCAACAGGTTCCTCGACGAATCGTAACTGCTCGTCGATCGTGAGCTCCTTCAAAGGAACTACGTGGGTCTCATCTGACAGACACTTCTTCAGATTTGACACATGGAAAACGTCGTGAACTGCACTGAGTTCTGCTGGTAAGTTCAGTCTGTAGGCCACCTTGCCTATTTTCTCAATGACTTCGAAAGGTCCAACGTATCGTGGGTTAAGTTTGCCCCGTTTGCTAAAACGAACCACACCCTTCCAGGGTGAAACTTTGAGTAGTACACGCTCCTCAACCTGGAGCTCTAGCGGTTTTCTGTCCTTATCGGCGTAGACTTTCTGACGGTCACGAGTTGCCGCCATTCGTTGTCGTATCTGAGTAATTTTCTCTGTTGTGTCAACCACATGTTCTGGACCAGTAATCTGACTATCCCCCACCTCTGCCCAACAAAGAGGTGACCGGCATTTACGTCCGTACAATGCCTCAAATGGAGCAGCTTTAATGCTGGTGTGGTAGCTATTGTTGTACGAAAGTTCCACAAGTGGCAGATGCTTTTCCCAGCCGTTGCCAAAGTCAAATACACATGCCCTAAGCATGTCTTCGATGGTCTGGATGGTGCGTTCAGACTGCCCATCCGTTGCGGGTGATAAGCTGTGCTCATATCTAAACGTGAGCCAAAAGACTTGTGCATTGCTTGCCACAGTTCTAAAGTAAAACGTGCATCTCGATCCGAGATAATAGAGGTGGGCACCCCGTGCCTCGAGACAACTTCCTTAAGGTATACGTCTGCTAGTGTGGAGAACTTATCCGTTTCCTTGATAGCCAAGAAGTGAGCAGACTTGGTGAGTCGATCCACAATCACCCAAATAGTATCGTTACCACGTTGAGATCTAGGCAGGCCAGTAACGAAATCCATGGAAATATGTTCCCATTTCCATTGTGGTATCTCTGGTTATTGAAGTGGGCCTGAAGGTTTCTGGTATTCCGCCTTGACTCTCGCACAAGTCAAGCACTTGCTAACGTAGGTTGCTATGTGGGCCTTAATGCTAGGCCACCAGTATGTGGTTTTGATATCGTGGTACATTTTGTCCGACCCAGGGTGCACTGAGTAGCGAGACTTGTGTGCCTCATCCATCACAAGCTCTCGTAGGTTGCCATAAAGTGGGACCCAAATGCGTCCTGTTACGTAGTAAGCACCGTCTTCCTTCTGTTCTAAGCGTTGCCTTGAGCCGCGTAGGGCTTCAGCCCTGACATTCTCTGGTTTCAATGCTTCTACCTGAGTATTTCGTATTTGAGAAGGAAGGTTAGACTGTATAGTAAGTTGTAAAGCTCGTACGCGCTTGGGCGCAGTGTCCTTTCGACTGAGGGCGTCGGCCACAACATTGGCTTTGCCCGGGTGGTACCTGATCGAGCATTCGTAGTCGTTCAGTAGCTCGACCCATTGTCGCTGTCGCATATTGAGTTTCTTCTGTTTGAAGATGTGCTCGAGGCTCCTGTGATCAGTGTAGATAGCACACTTGGTGCCATACAAGTAGTGTCGCCATATCTTAAGCGCAAAAATAACCGCTCCCAGCTCTAGATCGTGTGTAGTGTAGTTCTTTTCATGAACTTTGAGTTGGCGTGAGGCGTAGGCTATAACTTTATCCCGCTGCATCAACACGCAAGCAAGACCCTGAATGGATGCGTCACAGTAAACCACGAAGTCGTCTGTACCCTCTGGCAATGAAAGGATAGGTGCACTGCAGAGTGTATCCTTTAAGTGCTGAAACGCTAACTCCTGTGCGTTTCCCCAACGATAAACAACGCCCTTCTGCGTTAGTGATGTAAGAGGCTGAGCAATCTTGGAAAAATCCTTGATAAATCTCCTGTAGTAACCTGCCAATCCCAAGAATTGGCGAATTTCTGTTGGCGTGCGAGGTGCGGGCCAGCTCTTGATTGACTCTACCTTGGATGGATCAACGTGAATCCCATCCTTGTTCACTACATGGCCTAAGAAATGGACTTCACGAAGCCAGAAGTCACATTTTGAAAACTTGGCGTACAACTGTTCCTTTCGAAGGAGTTCCAAAATAAGTCGTAAATGTTGTTCATGTTCCTCCTGACTCTTTGAATAGATGAGAATGTCGTCGATGAATACAATAACGAACTTGTCTAGGTACGGCTTGCACACTCGATTCATCAAGTCCATGAAGACCGCCGGTGCGTTTGTCATCCGAAAAGGCATGACCAAAAACTCGTAGTGTCCATAACGGGTTCTAAAGGCTGTTTTGGAGACGTCCTCTTCTCGGACTCTCAGCTAGCGATACCCTGATCTCAAATCAATCTTTGAGTAGTAGCTCAACCCTTGCAGTTGGTCGAATAGGTCGTCAATGCGTGGAAGAGGGTAGCGATTCTTCACAGTCACCTTGTTCAGTTCACGGTAGTCGATGCACATTCTGAATGTACCGTCTTTCTTCTTCACAAATAGCACTGGAGCTCCCCAAGGCGATGAGCTAGGGCGAATAAAACCCTTATCCAAGAGTTCTTGTAGTTGCGTAGAGAGTTCTTCCAACTCTGATGGGGCTAAGCGATAAGGTGCACGAGTTATAGGTGCTGCTCCAGGAGCTAGCTCGATCTGAAATTCGACCTGGCGATGAGGCGGAAGACCAAGTAGTTCCTCAGGAAATACCTCAGGGTAGTCGCGTACAATAGGGAAGTCTTCTATCCTCTTCTCTTTCTTCGAGGTGTCAGTAACGAGAGCCAGAATGGCAGTGTGGCCCTTACGCAAACACTTTTGGGCCTTAAGGGAAGAGATGATGCTCACAACAGCACCACTCTTGTCGCCACGAATCATGAGAGGTTCATCACCTGGGCGAGGAATACGGACAATCTTTTCGTTACAAAGAATCTCTGTTCGATGTTGAGGTAGCCAATTCATACCAATAACGATGTCAAAACCATCACAACGTTGGGGTCATTCCTAGCATTACCCTGACCAATCACGAACACTCGACCCCTGGCACCATTGCCGTCGTCATTACTCCCGTTGCTGCCTCCATTAATATTCCTGTTTCCTTGGTTGTGGTTCTGATTCTGGTTCAGTCGTGGGTAGCGTCTCATGAAATGATCTTCAGCACCACACTGATAACATCCCTTGTTACCCTGCTGTTGCTGCTGATTCTGTGGAGCTTGTGGCTGCTGTTGTCGGTTCTGGTTTGCAGGACGTGAGCTTCTACAATCTTTGGCTCCATGACCAAGCTCGTTGCATCTCTGACAACGATCTCTGTTGCATTGCCCGCTGTGGTGCAAATTACATCGATTGCACTTAGGGTGGTTTCCCCTGTATCCACCCTGACTTCGATTACCAAAAGACTGCTGACTGAGGCTCCTGTGCTGCGACTGAGACTGAACCGAAGTGGGACCCTTGCTCGAATTTCCATTCCACTTGCGTTTGTTGTCACTGGAGCATCCGTAGTAGTTGTAGCAGCATTAGTACGCTTCGGCAGTTTGTTCTGTCCTATCGCCTGATCTGAGAGACGTTGAGCAAGACGAGTAATATCCTGAATGGTTGCAAGGTTGACCTATGTCACATGACTTTGGATCTCTGGTACTAAGCCTTTGAGGTACAGCTCAATGCGCTTGATGAGAGGATCCACCATTGTTGGACATAACACTGTCAGTTCGTTGGATCGTTTCGTGTACGCTTCTATCTCTGACCTTGTCATCTTCAGGTTTAAAGAACTCCATATCCAGTTTGTGGATGTCATCACGACTACAGTATTCACGTTTTGATCAGTTCCTCAAAATCTTTCTATGGGGTGGCATTAGCAGCCGCTAGCCCCAGCATCTGAACTTGCGTGTTCCACTATGTTAGCGCAGTGCCCTCGAGAGTACTAGTGGCAGACTTCACCCTGCGAGCCTCAGGGCATTTCACACATCTCTAAGACAGTCTTGAGCTTTTTAAACTAATGGAGGAGTCTAACAGCTCCTTTAGTTGCACTGAAAGTACTAGGACGACAGTCCATGAACGTCCCGAGTGTGCCTACAGACGGCTGAGCGTTCTGACCTTGTTGCACGAGGAAGAAAAGACAGGGTTAAGCGCGAGAGCTGGATCATGAGAGTAGGATCTAACATCCTAGGGTAGGTTCGTAATAGCAGGTTATACCTCCTGCCTGAGCGGCTGCGAGTGTTGCCGTAACTTGTTCGTTGATAAGAGCCGTCAGCTGGCTTGAGTTAGGTTCACACGTTTCCTCCTGATCTCACATCGAAGGAAACACAAGTAGGAAAGGTTTCGTGAATGTGTGTAAGTGTGGAGTGACAGTAGGGAGCAAGCACAAATGTGTTTTCAAACTATAGTTGCTACGTTCATCTAAGCATACAATAAGCAAAGTTCTATGCAATCTAGCAAGTAGGCAATATAAAACGTAAACCATATCACCTAGAATGTCGAGCCTTGCACGTGGAGTGAAGCGTCGTTGTGGATCGTAGAGCACTGTACAGGTTATAGTCTGGTTTTAACAAAAACGTTTTCCTTTATTAAAACCAAGTTCTCTATAACCAATGGCTCTGATACCAATCTGTCACACCCCCAAAATCCACATGCGGAGTATCACCGCTTGGAGGCGTGACTGACCAGGATCAAACCACTAATCATATTGAACAAGTAAATATTTCACTGTAAAAGTCCAACCAACACGATTAGTGTCCTAAACAAACATAGTTAAGTTGTGAGCGGAAGCATAATATTCAAAACCAAATCCAAAGTTTAATTATCCAAATGTTTAACATGGCACACAGCTGTCCATGTCCCACAACGACTCTTCCTTGTGCAAGCTCCAGCTAAGTACCTATAGACCTGCAAAGCATGTAGTAACGAGTCAACAACAAGTTGAGTGAGTTCACGGTTGGGTGTTCGTTTTAAGTTGTTCCAAAAACAGTTTCCTTTAACTGGCATCCTGCCGTGGGGGTTACCCCATAGTTGAAAACGTGATTTGTTTAACCCTTTGTTTATCCCATTTACTCTGGCAATCCTACCGTGGGGGCTACCCCATGATAGTTATCTGGCATTTCGGCCGTGGGGGCTACCCCTTGATTACACTAGACTCGTTACCATATCGACTACTGACTGAAGTCATGTTTAAGTGCCCTGAAACTGTCAATGTCTATCAGCATTGACGTGCCCAGATCCATTAGTTCACGCCCGTCCTCTGCGGCACGGTGTGAGGCTTGTCAGACCTAAATAGCGCTATCTAACTAATGACCCGCTCGCCATTGGCCCGGCGATTAAGTCGATATAAAAAGGAGGGACTTCGTGATAGAGAGTTTTGGTCTAGTAAAGTTATCTGTCCGTGAGGACGAGGAATTACATTCCTGAACCAATACTGTCCTACCCAAGAAGGACGAGGAATCCATATTCCTTAACCCCATTCCCAACCCCTGGGAATCCCATGCTTTGTAGAGTGTGAACTCACCTTGGTTTGCTCGGCAGATAATCACAGAAAGGTCACGTCAAAATGCTAGTGGTCAACCACGTCCTAACATGGTTACCAATACAAGGCAGGTTTCGGTTTCAAGTATTGCGTACAAGCATCACATAGATAGCACATAGGAAGCACATACGGATCATGGCAACATACATCAACACGTTAACACATAACATCTGATACTTGTACGATCCAAAGGTAAAGCCCAATAACAGGCGGCCCATCATGTTGTGCGGTCGGCACAGCCTTGTGCGACCCACATCATGTTGTGCGACTCGGATAAATACCCGGCCCAAATAGCTAAAAGCCCAAACATAGATTACACGGCCCAATCTACTAACATGCCAAAGTCTTGTGCGATTCGGACCGCTTGTACGATCCTATCACTTGTGCGATCCAACTAAATCAGCCCAACAAGTATACCCGGCCCAACATAACATCTTGTGCGATTGAAACTAGCTCGACCCAACAGTTAAGACAAATATTGCAACTTGTGCGATTCATGCTGTTCCTAAAATCTTGTGCGACTTAGGAAGCCTTGTGCGATCAGGCTTATTACTCGCAATTTATGGAAATCAGTATTATCTTTCCTTCAATCATGCAATCAGTTACTAAATTTCTAATTACTTTGCAATATTTAAATTAACAGTTTCCTAGTCATGCCATAATCGATTAACATGCTATTATCAATTAAATAAATGAATTATCAATTATTTCATATGGATTCCAACTAACCTTTCATCATGATCATCATCTATCAACACATTCAATTCACAAAATCAATCAACGATTTTCTGGATAACAACAACATCCTCTCATATCATGCACCCATCAATTTGTACACCTCACATGGTTATCATATCATCACATGTAGGCATAGCAACAACTATATAATTCCTAATGCTCATTGGACCTACTCTTCTTTAGTGGATCTAACACAATCCTTATCCTACTAGACATTCATATCCATCATATGTTAACACTTTATCATTACCAAGAAACACAACAAATGGCCAACAACTGTTACATCACAACCGATATATAGTCACATGCATACATCCCTCGATATCAGCCAACAACATCCAATTCTCTTGATTTAATGCCACGTTTATCTACACAACAATCATTCAAATATAGGCACATCACATCCGATTGACACATGTTCGGTTTAATATACTTATGTGAGCCGATTAACATATCAATACATCATGCTTCAAAATAATTAGATTAACGTTCTAGTGAATCGTTTGTACTAAGCCTCAAGAAGATCTAACAATCACAATATTGCTTAACATGAAATCATGGAAATCGATACACATTGTAAAGGAGCAAACTATAGTAAAACACTAACCAGTTTGAGTAGAATGAAAAGGAAATCTGAACAAGAAGCTTCGAGGAATAGGGATGTGTTGCCGTCGGCTTCATTAGAGGAGGAAGAGAGCACTAGGGTTTGTGTGTGATAAGGGATTTGCAACAAATGGGAATTGTTGACCTCTTCATGAGGTTATACGTGTGAGAGGTGGGCCGAACCCACCACTATGGCAGCTCATTCGGTTCAAGTGAGGAGTGGGCCAAGAGTTGTAAAAGACCAAAGCCCAAAGGCTTGTGTGATTCGAATAGCATTGTGCGATCGGTTTAATAACATACAATACACATCATCACATAATCATAACATTCAATAAGTCACTCAAGTTCATATAGTCACGTTACGTTCAAATACGTTACATCAAAGTACAAAGATAAGCTCGGAATTACGAGTTGTCACAATTAACCTCGACTGCGTCGATTAACCTCGACTGCGTCGATTAACCTCGACTGGGACTCCGAAGCACTACTAGGTACTAATTGTGACCATGAGTGGGGTTCGGCCGTACCCGTTAGATCTAACCCTCGTCCCTAATTAAGTATTAATGGCATTTCTGTATTTAGTCTATGCTCACATGATCTAGTATTTCATAGGCCTTTCATAGGCGTTTCATAGGCATTTCATACCGTTTTAAGCATTTGTAACATGTATTTCACCCCCGAGAGTTATAAAAACCAAAAACAGTTAAAGAAAAGGGGGAGCATGAACTCACAACTTTGCGTTCCTGCGTCGTAAACTTCACCGGATTTGCGTATCTAGCGTCGTGACCTATATGTGTTTTCTTAACGTTAGTCACTAGACTTGTATCGCACAAGTACAGTCACTATCTTTTGTATATGTGTTCTTGTGTTAAAATATTTTATATTTTTAACTATGTATCTTACTTATATTATTTTCTCAAAAATAAATATAAGTATCTTGTATTTTGCACTTTGCACCCGAATTTTGTATTTTGTATGTTGTATGTGTATTTTTTGTTACAAAAAAAAATTATGGCGAGGTCTATTTTCGAAAAGCATAGTTTAGAACACACTAGCAAACATTTGTCTAGAAAATATTTACTAAGTGTTAGGATTTTCAGAAAATTTCGCCATGGTCTCCTTTGTAAATGGAGGTGTCCATGCTAAGCAGCATATCATTTTCTTTAACATATAACAAGTTAGATCGTTCTCAAATAATCAACTCGACATTCCTACATGCAAGATACCACTTTTGTCGTTTCAGTTTTAATATATATAAAACTGGACTGTTTTCGGACATTTTAATAAAATAGTTATCTTATTCCCAAAAATTCCCAAATTCTTACAGAATGTCGTATACGGTCCAAATATTATTGTGTAAAAATATCGGGGTCCAGTTCATTACCAATATTTTATAAAAGTTTATTTCCCGGACTGCAATCAGATTTGTCGCCTTCTGATTGCAGTTTACGAATTAATTCATATAAAATTTATCGTGAGTCCGATTGACGAAATTCTAGTGGGAGAATTAATACGACAACAGTTGTCATCTACAGTACGATTTTCATGAGCTGATTCAACACGAGTTTCAAGTTATGACTAAAAACATATCACCCAGTTACTGCAGTAAAAACCTAGCTTTAGCTTCTGTTACAAAATGGGTCTTTAAAAATAGTAAACGACCTCGAAAAATTACGATTCCAGTGCCATTTGATCAGTTTTTCGAAAATACATAATTTAGGCTTCAGAAAATCAGTTTTTCGATTTATTATGACCCGTTTACAGCCAGTTGAAGTTGGCTGGAAACTTTACTCAGCATGCTTTTTATAGTCTAAATGCCACTAAAATGTACACATATGATTACCATTCGTCCTAATAATGATTTATATCATAACGTAAGTCATTTACAGCAGGTTAATGTTTATATAACTCAGATTCATCATGTATTACCATCTCTCATCTCATGACTTTTATGCAAAGCTTTATGTAAACTTTTATGTTCAAGTTCCTTGTTATTTAATGTTCTTGTATTTCATATGATCTCATCATAATATTAATCTTTTAACTACTCAAAGTAGACATAAACAAGAGTTAACCGAGACTTACTACTAGCACCAGGCTAGGGTAGAATCTAGTGAAGAAGATGATGAGAAATGATGAAGAACAAGCAAGAAACAAGCCCCTTTGAAACTCCACAAGTAGCAAGCTCCTTTGATCCTTCTTCTACACTTGAAAGAAGCTCAAAAATGGATGAGATGGTGGTAGATTGGTGGTGATGTTGGCGGTTGTGGGTGGAGCCGAAAGAGAGCAAGAGTGAGTGAAGATGAGGGAGTGAAGATATGAGGAATGATGGTTGTGATCTTGTGCCATGTCTTTATAAGATTTCTTCACATATTATGTTTAGTTCAACAAGAAAAATCTAATAAACAATTGGGATTAAATCAAGTTAGAGATTATGTAGTATGGTGTGAAAATTGTGTAGGTCCACAAGGGGAACCGAATTCGGTTTTAGGGGGGGTTGGTTGTAAGTTGCAAGATCTCATAATATCCTAACATAATCAAAACAAATCCAAGAAAATCAAGTGAATATCTTGGTAAGATATTGGGTGATTTAGTAGGATTTCACAAATCAAAGTGGGTCCACACCCTTTTGAACCGTAAACATGAGTAGGGGCAAAGTGTAATATTTATTCCCTAGTTTATAAATAGGTTGGTTTCAAATAATAAGTTTAGGGATTAAATGCGTTATTATGTTATAAGGGGTGTTATTGTAGATCCCAATATCAATCCGGATCACAGTGGTTGGTTGTTTTAGTCCAAAACACCTATTGATTAAGTGATTGAACTATGAAAAAGTTAAGAATGATCAAAGATGAAGGTGAAGCTAATGGAATAATGAATACAACAAGTGTTGTATTGAATCCAAACAATAGTGTAAATCAATAAAGCACCTTGGATATCAGATTAGAGCACAAGAACAATGATTGAATGTAAACAACACCAATATTCATTAAGAGAGCCAAAAGCTTGAAGTGGTTACAATACAAGGGCTATATATAGTGTTCCTGACTTGCCAGCAAATTTATAAATTTGCTGGAATCTTAACTACACCAAGTCAGGATTTCTAATTCTAGAGAATTACAAAATAAGCCCCTATACTATTAAATTAGCTCCAAACCACTATAAAACTAATCCAGCACAAGTATGAACGATCTCAAAAGTTCCAACAATATCCCTCCTAGATCGTTGCATACTTTTCTTTTCATTCTTCAGTTGTTTCCGCTGGATTTTCTGTAGCTGGCTTTTCAGGCTCTTTGGGATGGTCTTCGTTCGTTGTTGTTTCGGGTGGTGCTTGAGTTTCGATTGGTGCAGCCGAGGTTTCTTGAGTAGTAACAGCTTCACTAATTGGTTGATCCTCCATAGTGGCCTCATATGTGGATGAGGCCGGAGGTGATGATGTTGTGGTGGGTTCAGTTGTTGAGGCAGAGGTCCTTTCTTTCTTTTGTTCATGCTTCTTTTTCTTCCTTGCCTCCTTCTTCTTTTCCTTTGTTTCTTTTCGTTTCTCGATTTTGTCTACAATATCCATCATTTCTCTCTTTAGCTTCCAGGCTCTTTCGACCGCTCTCTGAAATAGCATAGCCTCCTCGAGATTTGCATTTCCAGCTCCCACGTTTATGCGGCTTGCATTCAACACCGTTAGATCGGAGAGCCCAAACATGAAAACATCCCTAGGATCCAAGATTCGAATATCCACGTTTTCGTTGGATCTGATCACAGCTTCGCCAGATTTGCTATCTGTTGGTCCCGTTGATACAGGATCTGATCGTAGGAACAAGATGAATCGATTTCGTCTTAGTGTGCGGAATCCATTAAGACGAATCACAGATTTGTACAACAGAGAATTCAACTTTTAACTGCTTGTCTTTGTTCGTTCTATTAATCGTTCTGAAAGTCACAAAGTTCCGTTGAACATACAAGCTATCCGTGCGTCTGAAAAGTTCTTACAAAAATAGCACCGAACCTTCTATTTATAGACAGACTCGGAAAGCTAATAAGTGTTGTACGCGCGGGTGGGCTACCCGTGCGTATGGGCTACCCGTACGTATGAGCTACCCGTGCGTATGGTCATCCGCGCGTATGACTTATCCGTGAGGATAAGTCATCTGTGCGTATTGCCATACGTGCGTATTGCTATCCGCACGAGTTGATCTTGTACCCAAACAACACTTTTACATACAAAACCTATTTCTGAGTTGTCCTGCTAACTACAAACATACATACAGACAATATACATAAACACAGAATACAAAATATGACTACATGCTGACGGAAGCTACAGACGTAATGTACTAACAGACTCCCCCTCGGATGTAGCTGTAGTTCCTTCCAGCATAGTCTTTAATTCCTTCTGTTGCGTCTTCGCTCACGAGCTTTTTCTCTTCTCTTCTGTGCTTTTTCCTCCAACATCCTTTTTCTCTTTTGTCTTCCCTCAGTCAACCACCAATGTCTGTAGACAGGATCTCCATCACGCTTCCGATCCCACCTTGGAATTTTGTTTTCTTCAGATTCTATTGGTGTCTGATCTGTTGGAGGAACAATTCCCAAATTACGTCTTCCCCGTTCAGCAGCTCTTTCAGCAATCTTCTTTGAACGTTGTTCACGCTTGTATACTTTCAAGAACTCATCAATCTCTAGATCTCTCCATTTAGTCTTCCAGTATCTTCCAGAGTTGATGTCTTTTGCGTAACAAACATCCACAACCTTTTGATATTGCAAAGCTTGCTCTCTATCAGGTCTTTCGTAAACAATCTTGTTGTAGAACAAACAGTCAATATCCTTCTTTGAGCAGTTAACAAGCCACATAGGATCTAACACACAGATCCTTCTAGCTTCTCCTGTGGACTTGTTATTTAAAGAAATTATTGCTTCTCCTGTGGATTGATTATACAACCAGCTTTCAAACTCATCATAGAAATCTTGCTCCATTGCCCTTAAAGGCATATTCTTCAAACAACTTGGAGGCTTGATATCCAGTGTAATATCCTTTTCACCACTTTCTAAAATTCTTTCAATTCGACGTGGAAAGTGTGGTTGCCAATCAGGATATCTTTTCTCAGCTTGCAGCTTCACATAATTCCATAACTTCTGATCATGTTGTTTAACATCCAACCCATGGTAGAATTCTTTGATATTCTTTGTTTTTACCAACTCGTCTATATCCCACCACGGCAAAGTTTTTATATCAGACAAGAACTCAAAGTACTGAACTCCCTGTTCTCTTCTGATTGCATAAACTTTCAAATCTTCCAAATATCCCCATGATAGAATATCACCCCAAGAGAGTTCTTTGTCGTGTGTAAAGAATTGTAGGGCTCGAAGTTTCTTTCTCTCTTTTGGCATGACTTTGTACCATTTCTTTCTTTCTTCTGCCAAATTTTCTCTTGGAATAGTATTTGGAATTCCTTCTGCAGACACCTTCTCCACTATCTTCCTTCTAATTTCATCTTCATTTCGATCTTTGAACATTTCCGACAATGAAGGAAATGTCGCATCAATCCCAGAATAATGAAAACGAACTTCATCATCAGATGAATCTGAAGCATCTTCAACGATTACATCATTGTAATTATCAGCTTCAAAGGCATATCTTGACTCCAGTACATCTTCAGAAGTTTCAGGTATCTCATCTTCAATATCGAATTTAAATTTACCCTCTTGCAAACCCAATTCCTCTAACATTTCTGCCCTTGTTCTACTAACTTCAATCACCTCTTGACTTTTATCTTGTAAGAAAATGACAGTGGGATTTGTGAGAAATACCTGTTCCATGTGTTGCTTTCCAGAAGTAGAAGTTTCTTGATGATCATCATCTTCTATTTCATTGATCTGATCATTCAGAAACTCCTCTATCCTTTGTTCATCAATAGGATTCTTCACAATTAATCCTGACGATCCTTGATCGTCGTCATCATTCTTCTTATCATCATCTTTCTTATTCTCATCGTCTTTCTCATCATCATCAACTTTTTCTTCATCTTCATCTGCATCATCATCTACAAGAAGTTCTTCATCAGAATCACTAACCTCTTCACCCCGAGCTCTCTTTGCTTCTTTTCTTCTTTTCATAACTTTCATTCTGTACAGACCATCTTTTACGTTGAGTGGCACAATATAAGCATTACCAACAAGAACAAACTGATTTGTCTTCCATTCAAGTAGCATCACTTCTTTGGACTTTTTCTTCTTTTGTTCAGCCGCAACTCTACGAATGATCTCTTCAGGATCAATGACTTGAGAAGGCTCTCCAACCAACATGAAATCTTGATCATGTATAGCATCAACCATTTCAGCATCACCTTGAAGAGAAGAACCACCAGCTTCTTGAACATCTTCAATTACACTTTTGTTCTTTTGGATAGCATCCTCAGCCAGTTTTCGTTCTCTTTCAAGTCTTCTCTCTTCAACTTTCTTTACTTCAATTTCATTGTAAGCAGCATGAACATCCTTCTTCAAAAGATTTTCAACAACAGAATATAACATCTTCAGTTGTTCATCTTTCATCAGTTTGTCAGCTTTCATGGCTTCCATCTCCAACTTCATTATTTTCATTTCATTTGAAGTGGATTCACTTATATCACTGACCACCTGATTGAGTGTTTTATTAACATCTTCGAGATTCTTGTTTAGTGAAGAAATTTCTGCCAGAAGAGCTTCAATCACTTTAGTGTTACTTTCACCATCTTCCTTTATCTTCTTCATATCGCGTTCATCCTGGATTATCACCGTTCTGATTTGATCATGAGCTTTCATTATCTTTTTCACTTGCTCTTTTAACAGATCACGTTCTTTTTCAGCTTTTTCCTTTTCTTTCTCAAGATCTTTGACCTTCTTTGCAAGAATTCTTACTGCGTCATTGTTGAATAAGTCATCATCAAAATTCAGATCTTCTAAAGGATCACCTGAAGCAGGTGGCATATTGCTAAAGAAATCCTCTGAATTTCTTCGATTCTGGAATCTCTATGTTTTCTGGTACATTTGGGAACTGTGAGTAAAAGACTCCAGCATCAGTAACTTCAATGTAGTCATCGTGACTAGTCAGCTTTTCTGCTTCTGTTTCTTCTGGTTGTGGAGATTCAACATGTTGAGTATCTTTGCCATCATGTTCCTTTTGAACTTGACTTACTTCTTTTCTTGCTCGAACACTTCTTGGAATGAGACCTGCTACAACAGCTTTTCTTTTCTTGATCTGTTTCTTTGGATTTTCAGGATCATAAGTTGAGTCTTCTTCGTCTGATCCTTTCCTTTTCTTTGGAGATCTTTTCTTCAACTGGACCTTTCCTTTGCCAATAGTAAGTGGATCAAGTTCAGATTCTGATATTGTGGTTTCAGAATCATCATCACTTGAAAGATCTTGAACGACTCCTTCTTGATCTTTAACACCTTCTTGATCTTTAACTCCTTGAGCAGCATCCTCATTCTTCTTCAAGAAACTTTGAAGAGATTGTGATAACAAATCAACACCTTCTTGAATAACTGTTGATGGTTCCAAAACTGGTTCATCTGTCAACTTGTGCTTCTGTTTTCCAGAAGACCCTGCAAAACAGATGTTTTGACAAATTTATTAGAAATTTTCATAATATAAAATTCTATATTCCTTATGACTCCCCCTTTCACAATACCCTTTTTCACATTCTTTGGAATAGAAACTGCAGGGGACGACTTTGGAGTTCTCTTCCTCTTTCCATCTTTGATACACCACCATCTTGTATCTTTCTTGTAGAACAGACTCATTTGGTCATCTTCATTATCAGAATTGCTGTCTTCATGTCTCCACGCATCATTCTCTGGAGCTACATAGCTTGGATTTGAAATTTTACAGATCATTCTCTTTGCTCCAGGATTTGGACCTTTGATCAACCTGCTGATTGTGTCAGGTGTCATGTGCCTTAGGCCCAAAATGTCACTACTTCTCTTTTCTAAACCTTGAAACTGATCATCTATCAACATCTGGACAAACCTAGGATACATAAGAAACCTCTTGCTTCCATCCTTTACATTCTCAGTCATGTGATCAAATATTACTTGAGAAATATTGTAAGGTCTATTCAGTACGAGACAAGCAATGATATTCATGATGTAGTCTTGAGTTTCATCATATCCACCTTTTCTGTGTGACAAAGCATGAAGCACACAATGAGCCAAGAATTTGTAAGCATGGCTAAAACTTGTCTTCTGCATTCTTCCATTCACACTACCAGCAAAACCCATCCTACACCACAATCCTTTTACTAAACGTTCAGAAACTATGGTTGGGTCACTATCATTGTCTCCTAAATTCAACACTCTTCTAATAACACCAACTGTCACTTTCATCTCCAAATCTACATCTCTTCCATTCTCATCTTTCTTAGATACAGCAGAATAAATTGTCTTATCACTTTCTTCGTATCTTGCAGCACTCCAAAATCGTTTCACATGCGATACATAAGCTACTGTCTTATCAGTTAAGGCCTTAGAAATTCTACTTTCCCTTAAAAATTTTGCAACATCTTGAACTACTGTGTTTTCAGTATACACTTCATCCAATAAACAATATACATTATGAGCTTTATCCCAATCCTGCAGAAATTTTATTCATTTTTTAAAAATTTTGGGATCTCAAAATATTCTGTCTAGAAAAGACTTGATGTATGGTATGACACTTGAAAAGATATCCGTACGCATGACTTGTCCGTGCGGATAAGTTGTCCGTGCGGACAACTTGTCTACACCACGTATAGCCACCCGTGCGTACAATAAATCATATCTCCGGTTTGCCATCCGTGCGTACAACATGTCATTGCCACGGATTGCCATGCGTGCGTACAGGCTGTCCTTGCCACGGATTGCCATGCGCGCGTACAGCCTGTCCTTGCCACGGATTGCCATACGTGCGTACAGCATTACTTCCCACGGATTGCTGTGCGCGCGTACAACATGACATAGCTACGGACTACCATACGTGCGTACAACATTACTTCCCACGGATTGCCATACGCACGTACAAGTTGTGCGTGCAGATACAAGTCACAGGAACAGCTTATGAACAAAAAAAAATTTTAATGGCAAAAACTAAAATTGAACATAGATCCATACAGAGAATGTTAAGGCGATCAAAACCCTATGTTCAACAATGTCTAAAACATCCTGATCACAGGTCAATTTAACGAAAACCTAGCCGAAACTATGTACCGATCAAACATCAGATCTAACAGATTTTAACATGTTATAACACAAATTAATCCGGTAAATCTTTAGATCTAAGCATTTCGATCAAAACCTAATCATTTATTCATGACAAATCGAACTAACACAGGCTAAATCTAAGATATAAAGCTCCGAAAGAACAGATACGTGATGAACAGTCATTGAACAATGAATTTTTGCAGATTTGAATCAGAAAAACATACCTTTGCCATTGTTTAAGTTGTGCAAACCAACGAGAACAAGAATCCGTGCAAAGAATTTCGAAGTCAGAAAGTCAAAGTGTGAGAGAGAAAGAGTATCGTACGTGCGTATAGCTTTGACTGACTCTTTGACCCTCTATTTATACTAACATCAGATGCGTATGGTCATCCGGGCGCATTGCCATCCGTGCGTATGGCTACCCGTCCGGATGAACATCCGAATGAGGCTCACTTTAACTTTTTCAATGAAAACTTTGATTTTTCACATCATTTGCCAGTTTTTAGAAATCCACTTAAGTTACTTAGTTCAAACTAATGACCCAAGTTACTTAATTTGTCGACCAAGTCTAACTCAATGACCTTGGTTGATCTGAGACAAAACATACTGACTTTTGAAAAATTCTGTTTAAAAAACTTTTCTGAAAATTTACAAGTATCAACTTAATGAACTTGTGTTTGTCATTACAATTACAGATTAGTTGTGATTAGCTCCAAACTCATCTTTCGTTCCAGAAAACTTCCTGCATCTTCTATCACTTTCAAATCTGAAGATCAACTTTCCACTTTGGTTTGTCGGAAAATAAAGCAGAAAATAAAATCTTTTTGGAATTATAAAAGACAGAAAAATAAAAGCAGTAACTGTAAACTATTTACAAACATATTTTTGGTGAGCGTGTTAGGGAATCATATCAGCTTCCGACAAGTTACAAGTACCATTAAGCTTGATTTCATGTCAAACATTAAACAATTCACCTCGATTGTTGATATACTGATCCATCTTAAATTCTTACACACATTTCAATCTGTTCAGGATACGAATTAAGTGTTTTAAAGACTTAAACTTATACGTGTGTCCCACCTCTTGAATATACTCCCGTATCCAGAATCTCAATAATCAGTCTTACAGGTGAGTATTACTACAATGATATCTGTACATAAATTAGGTATGCGAGGGCCGAGGGATCTCAGGTCGATACTTCCGTATACGCAGAGAGATATCGGCTTCGACTTTAAGGTGTGTCCCCTTTAGAGGATCTTTTTGCTACAACAGCAGCGTTTATCAATTTTATTATTTCAGCATGCTGAGGGTTTAATGCTATGTTTCAAGCATTTGCAGAAAGTATTATCCAGGGACTAGGTCAGAACTACCGTTTAGCAGAAGTCCCGGAATAATACCCCAGACATCATTGAGAATAAAGACCTAGTATATCAGATTAAGAGACCTTTCAAACGAGATTTCAGGGGTTACCTATATATCCAAGTAGTGTTCCCCACGAAATAAGCAAGTAAGATTTTATGTTTATATCCCGAATAAATCTACTAAATGTGTAAAAACCTATCAACACATCATTAGTGAGACTGTTTAATGCATTTTAAACTTTCCATTTCTTTAGCGTACTGAAACTGTCTAGCTGATGTACTATCATTTTCCCTTTTTACACAAACTCTTTTTGAAATTTTATCATGTTTTTGGGTTTTTGAAATTTTCTACTGTTTTTGGCTTTTTCGAATTTTTTATTGTTTTTGTATTTTTTGAAAATAAAACTACTATCTCCCCCTAAAAACCAAAACAAGTAAAAATTCGACAAACCATTGCAGATTGTTTCTCAACATCATCTACAGTGGCACCTTCATCAACGCCAACAATTTCCTCCGCATCCGATAGCAACTTCATACCATTAAGTTTCAAAAGATATTTAAAGCGAGTTTTATCAAATGCTTTGGTATGTAAGTCAGCTTTTTGTTCATCGGTGTGGATTTTTTCTATTCGTATCAACTTCTTCTCGAAACAGTCTCGGATGAAGTGATGACGAATTTCAATGTGTTTTGTTTTAGCGTGATGAACAAGATTTTTTGTAATGTTTATTGCTGCCTCATTATCAACAAAGATAGGGGAGTTAAGAAATTGCAAACTGTAGTCTCGCATCTGTTGCTGGATCCACAAGATCTGAGAACAGCAGCTGCTAGCAGATACATATTCAGCTTCACAAGTGGATTAAGCAACAGAGGTCTGCTTCTTGCATTGCCAGGTGACCAATCGTGGTCCGAAAAACTGGCACCCCGCTGTTGTTGATTTAGCATTCACTTTGCAGCATCCGAAATCAGAATCAGAATATCCTTCGAGCATGAAGTCGCCAACTTTTGGATACCACAACCCCAGAGATGGAGTTCCTTTCAGGTAGCGTAGAATCCTTTTCACAATTACCATGTGCGAAGCTCTAGGATTTGACTGAAATCGAGCCGCAAGGCAGGTTGGGTACATAATATCCGGTCTTGATGCCGTCAAGTACATTAATGAGCCGATCATGGAGCGATACAGTGTTTCTTCTACCTTCTCTCCGGTGAGATCAGGGTGTATCCCATGGTTCGTCGCTAATGGGGTGGACATTGGTGACATTCCTGACATCCCGAATTTCTCCAGAACATCATGAACGTATTTTGTTTGATGTATGAAAGTTCCCTCGGGAAGTTGATCAACTTGAAGTCCCAAGAAGAACTTCATCTCACCCATTGAAGACATTTCAAACTTCTGCTTCATAACTTGTTCAAAATCTTTGCAGAGTTGTTCATTTGTAGATCCGAAAATTATGTCGTCCACGTAAATTTGGACAATTAGAAGATGTCCGTCGACTTCTTTTGTGAAAAGAGTAGCGTCTATCTTTCCTCGAGTGAAGTGGTTGGCTAACAGATGTTGAGACAAGGTCTCATACCAGGCTCTCGGGGCCTGATGTAAGCCGTACAACGCTTTGTCAAGGAGATAAACTTTATCTTTATGAATTGGGTCGGTGAAGCCCGGTGGCTGTCCGACATAAACCTCCTCTTTCACCTTGCCATAGAGAAATGCCGACTTCACATCTAACTGAAAAACTTTAAATCCTTTCCATGATGCAAATGCAAGGAAGATTCTGATAGCTTCAAGTCTTGCGACGGGGGCATATACTTCGGTGAAATCTATCCCCTCCTGCTGACTGAAGCCTTGAACAACGAGTCGAGCTTTGTTTCGAATGATAACTCCTCGATCATCCCTCTTGCACTTAAACACCCATTTGGTATTAATCTTCTGGTGACCATCGGGCAAATCTACTAACTTCCATACGCCAAGCTTTTCAAATTGGCATAACTCCTCCTGCATTGCATTCACCCATGAATCTTCAGTAAGCGCCTCTTTGTACGTCCTTGGTTCTATCTGCGAGATAAAACAGCTTAATGAGAATTCAGTTTGTAAAGGAGCAACTGTTGTGTAAAAACATGTAAACCCTTGATCAAGCTGTCTTCGAGTGCGGACGCCTGATTGCAGTTCTCCGATTATCAGTTCCTCCGGATGATAAGAAAGCGTTCTTGGCATCATCTCGCCTGAAACATCTACTTCGCTCTCCAAATTTGTGACGTTTTGATCAGCAACTTGTTCACTAACTGGAATAGTTTGATTTGAAAACTGGATTATTTCCCCCTCAGAGTCTGAATCATCATGATCGAAGATTGGTCTGTTTTCAGATTCTTGATTATCATTCTCTACCGTCTGATTTTCTTGAGCAACATCATTTTCAACATCGTCATGTTCTCCAGCATTGCTAGGACCTGCCTCGTCATCATTTGAGGCTTGTTGTTTTCGATAAGAGTTAGCTGGAAACCTTTCATCTTCATATTCTCTTAGAATATCCAACTCATCAAAGAATTCTGGTTCTTCCTCCATGTTGAAGGACTCCCACAAAACATCATAATTGAAACGCCATGAGTCGCCAGGGTTTTGTGGAGGCATTGTGTGACCTTGGCATTCAACATTTTGGGCTTCAATGATTCTTTTTAGACTTGGAACGAAGACTCGTTGTAAAGGACTGGCATAGCCTACAAATATTCCTTCAATACTCTTCTCTCCAAACTTTCCAAAAGGTTCAAGAACAGTGCAGGGCGACCCGAACGGTTCAAGATACTTCAGATTTGGTTTTCGGTTATTGATCAACTCAAAGCGTGTTTTGTTGAATTTCTTGACAGTGAGAACTCTGTTGAGCGTGTAGCATGCGGCGGAAACGGCTTCTGCCCAGAAATTTATCGGTAACTTTGAATCAGCAAGCTTTGTTCTGGCTGTTTCAATCAGTGTCCTGTTTTTACGTTCTGCAACTCCATTCTGTTGCGGAGTGTACGGAGCACTGAACTCATGCAAGATACCTTTTTCCTCACAATATTCTTCCATATTGTTGTTCTTGAACTCAGTACCATTATCACTTCTGATTCTTCTGATACGTCTTTGGTACAGATTTTCAATCTTTCTGAACAACTCCCTCAATCTGTCAAACGTTTCTTCTTTTGACTTTAAGAATAACACCCATGAAAATCTGGAATAATCATCAGTAACCACAAGACAATAGAGTTCTCCGGTGATACTTTTGACATTCACAGGACCAAATAAATCCATATGAAGTCTTTCTAAAGGTCTTGAGACTGAATTGAATTGCTTTGTGGGGTGTGACTTTTTCTTTTGCTTGCCTTTCATGCAACTAATGCACTCCCCTTCCAGATGAAAACCTTTGATATTAACTCCAAGAACTAGATCATTGTGCACCAAATGATTCATTTTTCTAAGATGAATGTGCCCCATCTTACGATGCCACAACTTTGATTCTTTCTCCGTTGCTCTTGAAACAAAACAGTGTGCTTGACCTGTTGTTGTAGTTGCTACAGACATATCCAACACATATAAGTCATTTTCTCTTGGTGCTCGCATTATAATCCATTCTTCAGGGATAACAAATCCAGGCTTCAAAATCAAACATTCTTTGTCTGTGAAGTGAGTAGTATACTTATTGTCACAAATCTGCGAGATACTTAGCAGATTGTTCTCCAACTCAGTAATATAGTTAACTCTTTCAAACGTAACGATCCCGTTGGATAACGTTCCTTCACCAATAATTCTACCTCCTTCATGACCAGCAAATCCCACATAACCACCATTGATATTTCTGACATCATACAGCAGTGCTGTCTTTCCTGTCATGTGCCGAGAAGCTCCACTATCCATAATCCAACGTGAAATGGATCTTGGAAGCTCCTGCACATATAAAAAAAACACTTTAATGAGATTTTGATGCTACCCAAGCCTCTTTTGACTCAGGTAACTTGAAATTAAGGTGAGTTGTTTTGGTGTAAAGTGGTGGAAAGTTTTTATCATTCATTTTAAGGCTTTCAGCAATTTCAACTTCAACCTCTTTGAATAATAAAAATTCATCCTTTTGAGGTTGAGCGGTTAGTTGATTTGTCTTTACCACATACTTCTTTTCAGAAGTCGATTTTTGTTTCTCATAAAACTTCAAAGGTACATACTTCTTCTTGTTAGAAGATGATGGTTTTTCAGTTTCAGACACCTTTGGTAAATCAACTTTCTTTTCAACAACTTTTGGCTTCCATGTTTGTTGAGGTGATGCAACCCGTTGGTAAAATTTATCATTTTTAGATACCAAATTCTTAACAGGTTCAGTTTTGATCTTTGTTCTCTCATTTTTCAAAACATTTTTCTCAACAATCATTGGAGCCTTTCCTTTCACAACATCTCTCTTGATAGAACTCTTCACAGTTTCAGTCTTAGGCTTCAAGTTGGTACACTTTCGTGCAATATGTCCAACTTGATTACATTTGAAGCATGTTCGGGTGTCAACTACCCGTCTTGAGCCTTCAGACTGAGGCTGTGATGCCTTCTTTTCAAAGAACTCTTTGTTTGATTTTAAAAAGATTTCAGATTCCTCTTCAGAAAGTGAACTTGAACTGTTCACAAACACCTTTTTCACAGCAAACTTCTTGTTCTGAACATTCCTTTTCTGATAATTCTTACCACCCTGATATCCTTCCGACCATTTATTTTGATATTTGTTAGAAAAACGTGGTGGAATAACAGGTTTCTTATAGTAAGATTTATCTTTATCAAAATTCATCTGTCTTTTTGTCTGTTTCAAACCGTCCACTTCAGACAAATTAATTTCAACCAATTTGAAAACATTTTTCAATTTGTTCACATTAACATTCTCCAGAGGAAATTCAAAGTCTGAATACAACTTATCAGATCCAAACATCTTGTACATCACAAGACCTGGTTCTTCATTTAAGTTGTTTTTAGATTTTGGTTTCGGAATGTAATTGTTCAGAAAGCATTCTTCATCTTCATTCGAATCACTATCCAAGACACTTTCAGCCATGCCTTTAATGATTTCAGTTTGAACACTGTCATCGGATGATGATGATGAAGAAAATGTCACATCAATCGTTTCTGGTTGGTTTATCTCATTTGATTCAACATCATCATTAACCAACCCTGACTTTTTCTTTGAAAAATTGTTTAGAACTGGTGGAGGGACTTGATGAAACCCCACCCCAGTTCCATCACAGTATACATCTTCGCCAGCTTTGGTTTTTCCAATGGGTTTTGGAACAATGTGTTGCAAAACAAAGCTTGCAGAGTTGTAACTGCTCAGTTTTAGATTAATACGTTCATTCTCAATTTTAGCTTCTTCAAACTGAAGCTTCAATTTTGCAATTTCATCAAGTTGTTCATTGATTAACTCTTCTTTTACCCTCAGAACCCCTGATAATTGAAGATTTTCCTTCGTTGTTTTACTGTTTCTCTCATCAGAATCTTTAACCGTTCGCTTTAGCTTCTCATAATTTTCAGAAATTTTGCGACTTTCAAGAATCAACTTTTCGTTTTCTTTTCTTATTTTTTTAACATCATTTTTATCGTTTTCAATTTTATCAGCTAATTCTTTTGATCTATCATTCGAAGCTTTCAGCATTTTGTCACGGTCTAAGATTTGATTTTCAACACTTTTGACTTTACTAGTCAACTCTTCAATCTTCTTACCACTGAGGTAAGTGATTGTACTACAAACTTTGCACTCTTTCATGCAATTTTTGCAGTCATTTTCAGATTTATCTTTCTTACCTGATTCAACTTTATCATTTGAACTGACCTTGTTTGTTGACTCAGTTCCAGAACTAGACACTACCTCAAGTTCTTTTGCTGCAAGAACTTTTTCAGCCATCTTCCTCAAGTTCCCAGCCGTTAGCTCTTGTGATGTGTCAATGATCCCATCATCAGCATTCTTTGACTTTTGTTTCTGTTCTGAATCTTTGACTTTTTCATCTTTCTCTACTTGTTTATCTTCACCACCTCCCCACCATTTTCTTTGTCTAGCTTCTTCTTCCTCGGTAACTTGTTGTGTAAGAGTATCAATACTGATGGAATTTGGGTCAACTGCAATGTTTCCTTGAGGATCAAGGTAACATTCTCTGTCGGCATCCCACCTTTTTGCACTTTTAGCTTCTTTGTAAGTGTTATAAATTCTGTTCAATCTGGTTTGTGCTTTCATTCTTCGGTTGACGAGTTTTTCTTCATCAGTTCTAATGTCTTTAAAAGGAATAATCTTTGTTACGAATGCATAACCCACTGCATCTTCCTCAGGAAATATTTCGCTCCAATCATAACCTTCGTCATCATGAATTACAGCAAGAGCTCTAGACTTCTCTTTGTTGTCTTCAACTTGCTTTAATCTAGGTGGCTCAGATTTATTCTGGTGATAGATTGCTTTCTTGTAATAATCATCTCTGAAAGGGTTTTCTGACTCATCAGCATATGCATTTCTGCATTCTCGTTTGAAGTGACCTTTCTGCTTACATTTGAAACACGTCACCTTCGATTTATCAAATCCCAGCTTAGTAGAAGCACCACCGATTGTCTTTCTGCCGGTAATTTCCATGAAGCGTTGTGCTCTACGAACAGCACTGGCCATTGCCCAACGAATATCAATCAGCTCCATTTCCTCGGGATCAATCTGATCATAGTCTTCTTTCATCAGATTGGTATTTCCTATCTTCCCTGCTACTAACCCTTCGTACGACTCCAACACAGATGCTAGAAAGATCATCTGCTGTTTTGCCGACTCTTCATCAAAATTCTGAGTATTCATCAAATCTACCGCAATGTTGCATGAAAATACATTCTTTGGAACAGATTGTTGTTGACTTGAAGAATTTGAAGAAGATCCTTGACTTGGAGTGTTTGATGAGAAACCTCCATGAAAACCACTGTTTGAACTTGGACTTTCTTTACTTGAAGTGTTTGTGTTTTCAGCTGAGAAAGCAGTTCTTGGAGAAACATTCTTGGGAATCATACTCTTCGGATAGTACAACTCCATGTTTTGTTGGTAAGATGAGTGATTTACTTTGTGAGTTTTCTTTATCTCCAATTCATGACTTTCTAGTCTTTCGATTAGCAAGTCGACAGTCAGATCTTTGGCTGTGATTGTATTTTTTAACATCATTGCATAGTATTGCCAATCCATCTCGTCTGGTAGTGAATCGAACAGTTTGTCAATTAGCTCTTCTGGAGGATATTGAATTCCATGCCTTGCCAATTCCAACTTTAAGTGTCCAAATCTTTCAATCATTTTACTAACAGATTCACCTTTTAAGCATCCGAACAAATCAAACTCCTTTCGCAGCAATTTCTTTTTGTTTTTGATTATTTCTTCACTTCCTACACATTTTTTATTTAACTTGTCCCATAGATCTTTTGCGTTTTTGTATTCAATGAGTGAAATAATGTCGTCTCTTACGGACTGGTGAATCAAAGCAATGCATTTTTGTTCAGCTATAAAGTTTTCAATTTCTTCACCCGCTGATAAATTCTCATGATCTTGTCTTTCTGAAGCAAAACCGTTCTTTAAGTTCTTCCAGCTCGGATATGCGAAAGCTTTCAGCCATTCTTCGAATCTTTTTGCCCACCGATTATAATCTTCGATTGCCATTAGCTTTGGTGGTTTGTTGTAGGTACCATATGCACTTTCAACACTTAGGGCATCGGATAAAGTTTTCTTCGGGGTTGGATTATCATTTGAACGATTTGAAGTGTCAGCTTCAGAATTTCCTGCGAAAGCATACATCTCACTGAAGGGATTCATGAATTCTTCCATTTTTAAGTTCCTGAAACAATTTTCAAACACTTAGACAATTCTTACAAATTTTAAAATTTCAAACAATTGAACCGAATAGTTATCCGTTCGAACAGGAATACGAAAAATAACAAAGTCTATCCGCATGGACGGTGATCCGCTCGGATGGTTGTGCGTACGGGTAGCTTTGACCTTTGACCTTTCTGGTTATCCGCACGGGTAGTAATCCGTGCGTGTAACAATGATGATGTCAGCAAACAATTTTGCAGTAACTAACTAAGCCAAACCGTTCAGACAGTTGTCCGCACGGGTGAGTGACGTCATCAAATACAAACAACTAAACATGATTTTTGATGAATTTGATCTGGTTTTAGGTTGAATCTGATTATGAAACTAAGTAGGATTATACTTTGAATGATTGCGAGTTGATTGATATCGATTTTAACAAATTTTAACCGTAAATTCTTGCTCAATTTTAAGTTTTTCTGATTTTATGGTGACAAATGAAGAATATCCGTAAAATCTGAGTAGATGTATATGAAATCTGTCAAATTTCCGGTGAAATTTGAATCAAATCGGCAACAGAAGTCAAATTTCCGGTGAAATTCGACTTTGATCGGCGAATAGAACTTGAATTCCGGTGAATTCAGTGTCGTTGATCTCGATTCAGCTCCCTGGATGCTCTGATACCACTTGTTGGTCCCGTTGATACAGGATCTGATCGTAGGAACAAGATGAATCGATTTCGTCTTAGTGTGCGGAATCCATTAAGACGAATCACAGATTTGTACAACAGAGAATTCAACTTTTAACTGCTTGTCTTTGTTCGTTCTATTAATCGTTCTGAAAGTCACAAAGTTCCGTTGAACATACAAGCTATCCGTGCGTCTGAAAAGTTCTTACAAAAATAGCACCGGACCTTCTATTTATAGACAGACTCAGAAAGCTAATAAGTGTTGTACGCGCGGGTGGGCTACCCGTGCGTATGGGCTACCCGTACGTATGAGCTACCCATGCGTATGGTCATCCGCGCGTATGACTTATCCGTGAGGATAAGTCATCCGTGCGTATTGCTATCCGCACAAGTTGATCTTGTACCCAAACAACACTTTTACATGCAAAACCTATTTCTGAGTTGTCCTGCTAACTACAAACATACATACAGACAATATACATAAACACAGAATACAAAATATGACTACATGCTGACGGAAGCTACAGACGTAATGTACTAACACTATCATAGAACCATTTCTTGAAATCTTTGAGGGCAACAGGAATTTCTTCAGGAAGCTTGATTCTCGTGACAACTTTAGCAGTGTTGATCACCCACGTCACCTTTCCTTTCCCTGTCACTGGATCTATGGTTGTTTTCTAAACTCTCCGTCTTGGACGCTGAGGCCTGTGATTAGGGAAACCCTTGTTGCTTTCTTTAGCGATCAGACGCTCAAAGTCTCCTCCAATACTTCTTTCTTCTGGATTTAGAATGTCCAGACGGCCCAGCTCACGTAAATCCCACCTGGGAAGAGAAAAGAGATCAAATCCGGTCTGAAAGTACTGAATCACGCCACCTCATCTTTTAACCACAAACATTCCTCTCAGGTTGTTGTACATCCAGCTAATGATTCTATCGGTGGCTTCACTCTTTTCGACAGTAATCACCTGATAGAAATCAGGGAGTCTTTCTCTTTCTTTCTTGAACCATTCTGGATGCTGAGGTGAGAAAGTTTTTCCATCTTCTTGCTCATACAGTACTTCCTCTTCCAGACCCCATTCGATGAATCTAGCTGGCATATCATCTCTGTCAACTTCTTCTTCATCACTCTCCTTCAGTTACCCTCTCGACCGATTCCAGGTGTCTTTTCTTAGCTTCAGCTTCTTTTTCCTTTCTGGCAGTTTCTTCTTCTATGAAAGTTTCAAAGTCGAAGATTTCATCAAAGGAGAACATGGGCTTTATTTTCATCTGCTCGCACATATTTCTCATCATTCTGTACAATTTCTCTAACCCCATCTGCTGAAATCTGATAAACTTTGATTGCTTGGCCATGTAGGCGTTCATCTCTTTGTTCTTCTTACGCTGATCTTTAATCTTCTCTCTCAGGATGTTTGTGTCGTTTACTTGGTTTTTGAGAAGACAGATTTCCTTGGCCACAGATGGACCGGTGTCTTTAAAGAGTTTATCGTAAAGCTCTTGAAAGGGACGAACCCTTTGTGGCAGGACTGGTGGCTTTGAAAACCTCGTCGGCTTTACAGGAGATACTTTGGAAGATCTTTCACCTGTCGCTTTCTTGCTTGCTGAGGCTTCATCAGGATCTACTATCAAAGCATCAACGAAGTCATTTAGAGACTCTACTTCTTCTGTGACAACTTCTGGTCTTACGGATGCTGACATCTCTTGTCTCTTGAGTCTCTTCTCTCTCTTTTCTTTTTCCTGTAACGCGTGGATTTCTCTCATATCTTTGATATGTTGACTTTGTTCTTCAGATTCAGCTGCTTTAAAGCTTGCACCCATGAGTCTTTCTGGGTTGTCAACTGCCTTTTTCTTCTTGGGAGGCTCATCTTCAGCTGCTTGCTTTCCTTTTCTTTTTCCTTTTGATCTTTCTTCTTTTGCTGCTGCCTCTGCTTCAGCTTGTGCTATTCTTTGTTGCTTTTCTTGAAGTGCCTCTCTGTATTTTCTGTAAGCTTCCCTGACCAGCGGCTGTCTCTCTGCTGCATACATCCAGTCATGCAGCATTACCCACTCATTTGTTCTAATTTCTGTGAATTGACGACTCGGGGTATATGAAATTTGTATAGATTTCCATCATTCGGCGGATTCTCGTATTGATCGTTAATGAGCATCTGGATGAACCTGGGAACCATCG